>JAOBAT010057987.1:20316-50065 GCA_026413305.1 Hydrozoanthus tunicans | reverse complement strand
CACCGCCACCACCACAAACACCGCCACCACAAAAACCACCACCACCACAAACACCACCACCACACCACCACCACCACCACAAAAACCGCCACCACCACAAACACCACCATCACAAACACCACAAACACCTCCACCACAGCAACACAAAAACCACCACCACCACAAACACCACCATCACCACCACCACAAACACCACCATCACAAACACCACCACCACCACAAACACCACCACCACACCACCACCACCACCACAAACACCACCACCACCACAAACACCACCACCACACCACCACCACCACCACAAACACCACCACCACCACCACCACCAGTACCACCACAAACACCTCCACCACACCACCACCACCACCACCACCACCACAAACACCACCGCCGCCGCCACCATCACCACCACCACCGTGAACCTAGTCTAACATAGTCTAACACATAGTCTAACATAGACTAACATAGCTAGTCTAACATAGTCAACACATAGTCTACACGTATGATTTTATCAGAAGTGTAATTAATTAAAAGTAGAATAAAATGTGTTTGAAATCAATCTTTATAGTTCGTCTTTTCTTTTACAGTTTTTAATCATCAAATGCTGGTACGCTTACTAGCGCCCTAATTAAATATTCAAAAACTCACTCAACCATTTACAGCCTCATTAATATGCGAAATTGCGCTGACAGCTGTCAAAAACAAAACAATAGGGGATTAAGTTTTTTATTTGTTTATTTCTTAAAGTTTGCTGTTGTTCGGCTGAAATGACAATTTGGCTTGGCTTTGCTAGTTTTATAGTGTCTTATCCAAAGATAAAATTAGAAACATGATGTCATATTGAAACCGGTTCTAGCCGGATATAACAATAGCTTATTTGCGTAATTAATGTAGTTGGCGCCTTTTTAGAAAACGACCGTTTGATTCATTGTCATTACAAAAGATTTTATACCGGCTCCGCATTTTATTCATGAGGTTGGAAAACAAAAGCGATGATTAAATCCACCGCATTTTGTTCATAACTATGACGTCATCCCAAAGATAATTAATTCCACTTCACGTTAATGAGATTCCACCTCAAAAGTAAGGCTAATTCTGCTCACTCTATACTACTCACCTTTGTTCACATACTACATGCTCAACAGCCAATACTGAAAAGCAGTAGTACTGAGTCGAGGCAAAATGCACCAAAACTTGGCACCAGCCTCAACTTGAAGTTACACTTTGCGAACAGTGAAATGGTCTGCTGGTTAAGGTCATTCCTCTGTTTTGCATTTCGCAGCTCTTCTGCGCATTTTCACAATATTTGTATTTGTACAGAAATTTCTCACTAATGGCTCAATTTTGCCTAACGTTTCATGTATTCGCTGACAAGAATCGATTCCATTCATTTGGACACAAATCGAGGCGTACTTAACCACACTCGCTTCAGGCCCCTCGCAGAAAATACCGTTTTGATGCTAATTTTTTCACCATTTTGCTGAATTTCTAAAAACTGAAATCGGGGACCCCCCTTTTTCTTTTTCAATTTTGTAACAAATGAACTTTTCCCAAATGGTACAAAAGTTTAAACAATATCTATCGATAGAAAGTACAGAATTTGGGTAACTGAAATCCTTCTGGTGGGCCATTTTTAGCTATTTTCAACTAGGAATGGGGTAATTTTAGGGCTGAATAATCATGTTGATTAATTACATTGAGTTGACAGAACTCCTTAAATGTGTAGCTTAACTGAATGAAAGTTAAAAGAAAATGATATGAATATACGTTCCCCTAGTGTACATCAGTAATCGTTTGTTATTGGTGGCCGGACAAAAAATTGCGGTAATGGCATTTTTTGACTAAATTGGCATAAAATAACCATATTTTGACACTCTGTAATTCCAAAACGAAGTTGGTGACCCCCATTTTTTATTCCATATTTGGAGTCAACATATACAAAGGAACAAATTGACAAAGCTTGAAACATTTTTTACAGGGGAATGACCTTAAATTTCGATAGTTTGTCTTTTTAGAGATAAAGCCATATATATCTTTTATGACTGTCCATAGAGAGCCTGAGTTTCGCTGGGTGTTTTCCTTGACTATGAAGTTCATGTAGCTTAGAATGATTGTGTACTGAGGTTGCTAATCAGCAATTTAGATGCTATTCATAATAATTGCGTAATACTCTTATGTTATTTTTTAAAATTATAATTTCATGAACAAGTACGTCGTTGGAAATTTCGTTAGGAGCATCAGAAGCTACCTCAAGAACAAGTAGATTCCAACCAACACTTCATGTTTGGAAAAAAACATAATTTAACAGATTTCACAAGAATGAATGTATAAAAACTCTTTTACCCAACATCTTTGTTTTACCTGTTAACCCCCTTTTTTTAAGCTAAACTTTGGTTTTTTTTTTTACTGAGTTTTTTTTAAAAAAAAGATTTACCAAATTCGATGAATGCTCTCGTGTCTTGAAACACCGTGTTTTCTGAAGAATAGATGGTCCAATATTTGCTTACACGAGTTGACTCATTAGCATACGTGAACACGCGAAATCTTTTGGAGTTTTAAACACGTTTTCTGATAATGCTGACCGGGCTTTGGAAAATTGGCCTTACCGGGGTTATAAGTTTTAATATGGTTTTCCTAAGCCCAGAGTTTTACAACATATATGTCTGGCTTATAAACAGTTTGTCCATGTTCCAGTTTTGCATGTTTTAAAAGCAGATAATAGTTAGGAACTGTAAGTTTCCGGGGTTCATAAAAGGATTGGCATTCTCACGCAACATACAGATTTTTCCTTCGGTTAAAGTTAAACCCTAATTGACCTCTTTCCAAAATGGCTTTCAAACATAGAGCATGGAAGTGAGGTTATAAAGGCGTTATTAGTGAAAAAAGTCTATTCTGCACTCTTGTGGGTCGACTTAGTCATCCATCTCACCAGAATGAGTCTCATTATATCAAGCTTATCTAAGCGTGGCAAGCAGAATTTATATGTTGTAGAGAACTACAGACTTTGTTAAATAACAAGGCCTTTATGACCTTACTTACATACACTTGTTCCCAGTCTTAACCAGACTCGACAGCCGATTTTATGAGGCTAAATAAGTAAGTAATGAAGTCGAAAGCTCCGGCGCTACTTTGCAACTGGTTAATGGGAAACAAGTTTTGCGATGGCTATGTGCCTAGACTCTGGTATCTAATATGAAGTTTATGAGTATAGATTTCCTCTCCCTCTCCTCGTCCGTGCTAATTTTTTGCATGAAAAAGATGATTAATAGTTTATACCCGTATAACCTTTAAAATCGTCAAGAGTTTGCCTGATAGTAGCACTGATAACTGAAGAGCATTGTTTAGGCACAAGTAGTTGTTGTCATTTGTTCTGAATATACTGTTGAAGGGCTTTGCACCTTGTTTGTTATTTAAAGGTTACTTTCAATGAAAATAGTTTGCCATTTTTTGTCAAGTTGGAGCCAAGTATAGAATCTTGCTTGCAGACACTGATTAACCTTTGTCTTAATGAGAGAATTATGGTGAGAGTTGAGAGTTTTCAACAAGCCATCGAAAGCTAATAAAGTCACCATTTGTTTTATTTGTCAAAAGGAGTAGTATACCTTTTTTCCAAAAATGCTTCAATCAAAACTTTTCACTCGTTTCCGTTGAAATTTTAAGATGAATAAAGGTTGAATTGCATGCTTCGTATTGCACGTGAAACAAAATTGCTCGCGGTACACAGTGTCAAGAACTGCTGAACATTATTTGTGTTTTGATAAGGTTACAAATCCGTAGTTTAGATTAAGCATGCCACCTGTAACTCCTTGTGCCGAATTAAGCGGGAAAAAACGTTCAATTTCATGCAAAGAGTATTAAATGAAAATTTACTTGATCGAGTGGTTGGACTCTGTGCCAGAAATGGTTTCTTAATTCATCCATAAACGTGAACATAAAATGAAAAATTCTTGCTTCCGGTTATTCAAACTTTGCTCGAAGGGAAAAACTAGGTTTGACATCAATATGACGTATTTCCCTCGAGGAGGTAATAACTTCTTTGCATTGTTGTTTCTCTGTAGTTCTTATCCTGCGTGAAATACTGGAAGGATCAACTGGAAAACATAGAATATGTGTCAGTAAACGACGTAAACACCGTGGAAGGAATAATACTTGATCACAATCGCTTAAAGCAAGAAATCGAGGACTGTTTCGTCGCGGTGAGCTCCGACAGTAAAGCGCTTTTGAATGAGTTACAGAAGCCGCCGGTAGCGTACGACGAACAATTCCTGCAGTCTCCGGAATATTCCGAGGCGGCCTCGCATGTGATGGACATTTATCTTGAGGTACATGAGCACCACAGGCAGCTCAGGAAAATGTGGGACAAAAGACGCGAGAGCTTGAAGGAACATTTGCACCTCTGTATGTTCGACCAGGATAGCAAACAGGTAAAGATATTACTTCGTGACGAAATGACCGATAATTGACTTAACTTGACGTCTTTGACAACTTTATTTTGGCTTAGAATCTTTTTGCGAAGAAGAGCAAATGTGTTTGTAATTATTAAGTTTAGGTCGGTCTTGTAGTTTTCTTTCCATTTCTAGACAGGACGGCGCTAAGGTAAGCCTTGATGTAAACTGCTTGTTTGTAAGATTATTTACCTAACTTTTATGTCAGATTCGCGACAGAGCTATAAACAATTCGCCTGTGTGTAACGGGACAATTACAGATTGTTTGAAGATAAATTATTACCCGTTGTAAACTAATTTCCTAACATTAGGAAATAACTACAACACTGCAATTTGTGGGACGGATTTTTGGGATCTTTGTGTTTCCGATATGTCCACCCTCAGCTTAAATTTGTGAACACAAATATTAATCAAGCCCTGTCAAGATGTAGAATTCAATTGCATAAGATTTTTTCTATCTGATCTACAACAAAATGCGGGAATTCTCAGAACGTTGCGTGTCATTTATCAAAATGCTTAAGATTTATGAGTCTGTTGCTTTGATCTGTTTCTTTACGTGCCATTTTCCCATTGGTCACGTGCATTTTGATTAACAAAATCATTCCGTTGGAGAAACAGTCGTACTCTATTAGTTTGAAATTTGAGGGACAAGCAGAACTGCTTTCCGCAGTATTCCGCTTTGGCAAGATGTTATGATAACGAGTAAAGATGTGTTCGTGAAGTTAGACTCAAGAATAATTAAGGAAGTTTATTGTTTTACGCACTTGCAAAAATAACGTACTTGTCAGTCTGATTAGAGTTGGTTTTTACCCCTCTCCTCACGCTCACTTACTATCCCCCCCCCCCCCCCATCGCCCGGGGAGTTCCTTAGCTCTATACTCAATAGTGGCTACATGAACCCCACAGTTGATTCTTTTTGCATTCACTTG
This sequence comes from Hydrozoanthus tunicans, assembly GCA_026413305.1. NCBI lineage: Eukaryota > Metazoa > Cnidaria > Anthozoa > Zoantharia > Hydrozoanthidae > Hydrozoanthus > Hydrozoanthus tunicans. Next base: position 44,691 of record JAOBAT010057987.1, on the reverse strand, counting down.
CTTCGCGTGACTCTTTCTTTTTGAAATGAATCAAGTCATCAAGCTGTGAGAAAGAACAGGCCACCGCACTCTTTTTGATAATCAATTTATTTACGTTCAGTGGTCCATCCATTCGTTTATCTTCGGTTTATGAGTAGAGCGAGAAAACCATTACAGTTTTTTAAAACTTTGAAATGAATCAAGTCATCAAGCTGTGAGAAAGAACAAACCACCGCACTCTTCTTGATAATCAATTTATTTATGTTCAGTGATCCCTCCTTTCATTTATCTTCGGTTTATGAGCAGAGCGAAAAACCATTACAGTTTTTTAAAACTTCAGTATTTATGTTCTTAATTAAACTTTTTTTTATTTAGCTTTACTATTCTTGGGTAGAGAACCCAACAGGTTTTAAAACCCAGTTATTGAACTTCGAGGGCCTACGGTTTAACGTCCATATCCGAGAAGGCGCGAAGGTCTAACCGTTTGCAGATGTTAGAGCAAAGGCAGTCACTTCTCCTCAGTTATTTTAAAACCCTGAGTGAAGGTCCCGAAAGATTCGAACCCGGTCCTCCCGCACGCCAGACTTGCGCCTTACAAACTGGTTCTGATTGGTTCGTTTTTACCGGGAAATTTTCTCAGACCAATAACCTGTCTTGGCTTAGCGATCGTTGATAAAGTTGATTGTACAAATCAGTAACTGTACAAAAGTAAGCATTAACATAGAGACTGAAAATCATGCGCGAAACTGTTTTGCACAATGTTTTAAGGATGAATACTTTCAATTGTCTTCGAACACGTGGAACCAATTTTGTGAATTTTGTCAGTCGCGTGGCAGTTTTTGTTATTAGTTTTATAAACATACTTAAAATCCATGCAATCGGCTTTGTCGCAATATTACAACGTCTTCAATAATAATAGCATAGTGTTTTTATCTCTTATTACAATGTAATCGCATACGATTTAAGTTTAATCCACGCATAAATTTATTTCCATGGAGTTTCTTGACGTGTGTTCAGCTTTTAGAAGTTTTCTATGGAAATTCAATAGCGAGCAGATTTGAGAACCGCACGAGTTTCTCTAGAGTTTTGAATCAAAGCCTGAAACCACTAGCCTCTGGCCATTTGGACTCTACAACTTGATTCAAGCACTGGCTTTGATTTGTTTTTCATTGTTGACCAATTATTCAAAGCATAGCTATTAATCTTTAATGTTACATATCTCTTGTAAGTGCGAACCGAGCGAGTTTAAATCAACCCGGAGGCTGTATATAATTCGTCTTGTCGCCTATGCGTGCGTCGTAAAAGAGAAAAAGTTAGTATTTGCGAAACATATATGTTACAGTGTGCTTCCCTTTTTGCCAATGAACTTAACGCTTCAAATACTAAATACAAGTTTGTATTGTCTGGGTAAAGAAGAGATAATTCACTGTATAGCCAATGAGGAGGCGAGCCTTGATTGAATACAGTATTCAGTTTTTGTATGGCAGAAGTAAACTCCTTCGGATGTTCTCACCGATTCACCTGCGTCGACATCGAGTGTTTTCAACTTGGCTTTGCTGTCACTGACAAGAAGAAATCTCGATGTACGAGGGAACGCTTCGATTGACTCCACATCCCAGCAGGACAAACCCATTTTTTCGCTACTGGATAGGGAAAATGGTAGGATAAGAAACAAACCTTTGATTCTGATTGATAACCGGCGCTCGTAGGTCGACGCACGCAGCGCTCGTTGTCGAAACTCGCGTTGCGATACGTGACTGAACGTGACAGGTTTGCGACTGAGGGAGGAATAGCAAAGTTTTTCCTTTTATGTATGTAAATGGCTTGGGAAATTGACCAGAGTGACACTTTCTTGAAAGGAGCGGTATCAGGTTGAGTTGTTTTATGTCAACATCCATTATAGGAATAACCGGGCTGGCAATTTAAGAAAAACCACTATGCATGTTGTTAGTGTAAATATCTGAACACTGAAGAGCGTCGCAGATCTTTATCTGTCTCTTAATTTGTCAAGTGGGTTATCAGATAGTGTACGGTTTTGTTTGCAGTTGAAATTACCGAGCGTCAGTCGCTGACACATTGAACATTGAGTGGTTGTAAACACGAGTTGCTAGTGACTCTGTTACTCTGGTTCGCGCTTTAAGCCTTGTATATCCGAGCAAGCCAGAGTGTTTATCGTTTCACTCGAGATAAAGATGTCGCATCGTTTATTAACGATAAAACCAGTGATAAGAGATAAGTGCAACGTGTTCTAAGAAAGTCAAGGTTTTCGAGTTTAAAATCACTTCTGGCTTCTTACTACAATGTTTTATTTATGCTTTCCCTGTTCATTGTTTCTTCGATAAGTGTTTATGTTTGCGTTCTGGTCACAATATTTCTGTGTTTTGTGGTAAACGGACTTCTGTTTTGCGAGTGCTAGAAATAAACTCCATGTGGATACTCTACGCGTTGGTTAAAATTTTACCAGATTTCATGGCAGAAAATAAGAAAAGTTGTAAGCCGGTTCGAGGAAGCGCGGGCCATTGCGGGGTTCTAGAGAAGAACAATATGATCACGCTGAGAACCATAAAGATGATTCATCACTGGGAATATTGATGAACTTTTTCTAAAACCCTTAAACAAGTAGTAATATATTCAGATTATCTATTTCATGCCTTTAATTATTCGATCGCTCGTGTACTACATGAAGAAAGTGTCGCTGAAAAAATTGTGGCGTGTAGACCTGAAATTCTACACAACTTTCTTTATTTGATTTCAAGTCATTGATTCACCGAGCAACAGGTGTCTGCTTTAGAGAGTAGCACTAAGCAACGAGGTTTTCACTCAAGAAATACAAATATAAGCCATTTAACTTTTTATGTATATGCAAATTCTGTGAGTTGTGGTTTGGTGTGCTTGGGATTTTTGAAAGCCCATGGAAAATGGCCTCTCGAACATTTGTCGCTACTTCTCTTTACTAGAAAATTTTTTCGGTTCCCTTTACCTTGGTTAGCGCCAATATTATCAGTCTATCTTTTACCGGCAAGAAGCTGTTGATAAAACATTTTTTTGACAAGACTTTGAGCACTTTGCGGGAGAGACTAAAACCCCAGTCATGCCTTTTGTGCAAGATCTTGAGTGGCTGAGCCAGGTGTTTTGGTAAAGTTTTAATGTTTAATGAGCTTTTCATTGTTTGGGAAAATACCAGCTTATGTGCGCCTGTCATTGGAGATTCGACCAAAACAGATTATCGATATTATGAATAAAATTACACGAAACCAAAATGGCTGCCTGGAAGGATAAGTCTTTCTTTAGTATTATCAAAACACGAAGAAATCGCCACGGACTTAGCGTTGCAACAAAAACTGTTGACAATTGCTACCTTTTTTTCTCATATAAACGTAAGTTAGTGAATGGCTTCGAGCTGTGGTGCGACAGAAAACCAGATCCTTAAATTGCAATAAGCATAGACTTTCAAGATGTCATTTAAAATGGTAAGTTTTTAGCGATTTGCCTCGTGCATTTAGGAAAGAAAAAAAAGCAAGAATTATTCACGGGGGATAAACACTCGGCATTTTATGTCGGAAAAGAAAAATTTCAAACTTGTTTGAGGTAGTTGAGTTGGTTAACAGATTTCCATGCTGTAAAAGCGATTTGTTTTTTACAACAAGCTGTGTTCAACAACCAATTGCGTATAAGCTTGTTTTTATTATTTGACATAATTTCGACTTATCGAGGCTGGAGAAATCCCCGCTTGTTGAGTTTTTATGTGTCGAGTTTGTCGCTGGATTTTCTTCTGAGTGCCCGATGTGCTGTTTACTTTGTTGTTGCTGATCCTCAATATTGCTATGACCTTGGCCGTGGAGAATTTTTCCGCTGAGTAATTACACGAAAGCTGTTTGCCAGCAAAAGTAACCTTCAGTGTGTGTTTTTTCCTGCGGCTATTTACAAACAAGAGCTTTCTCCGGCGCAAATTTCTTGTTTCGTGTTTCTGGTATTTTGAAGATCGACAAAGTCCTGCAAAAGCTGTCTATGTGTTAGTCTGATAGCGATAGCAAGTCTCAGGCGAAGATTATTAAAGTGAGATTTTACACGGACTACAGTTTTAACCATTTTCGGATACTGTGCACGATACTCGTTTTTTATAATACTGATGTGTATGAAGTTTTTAAAATTTTGCTCTGTCGTGTTTTGTGTCTGCGTGGTTATCCGCCCAGCTGAAGTCACGTAAAACATCCACTCAAGTCACTCTAACATAGGAGCAGCGCATATTTTCAGTAGTCAGTATACATTTGTTCATGTATTGTGTTCATCATGCAACGTTAATTATTACAGGTTATATATTGGACCCGAGTGATATAGGCCATTAAAATATATACGTGTGTAACGAATTCGCCGGGTACAATATCGAGCTTCATCTCTGTCGTTGGTGTGCGCGTTTTATGTAGTGTGGTGAATTTCTGTGTAGCTTACAGACACAGCTCGGAAGTAGATTTCTAGGACTGATTCAACTCTTGGCTTCAGGTACAAATTTAATGTTTGTGTATAACGAATGCTTCAACAGATCATCAGTCCCATTTAGTATTAATTATCATCCGCTTTCATCCACCCTCAGCCTTAATGAAGTGTTGTGCGTTTCGTGTATCACACATTGTTAGCATCGCTTGATACTGACTGTGTGTGTATCATTCGATTCGGAAACAAGACGAGAACTCGACCAGCGCCGAGTCTCTGTAACTCAGTGGAAAGAGCATCTGACCGGTAATCAGAGACTGTGGGTCCGATTCTCGTCAGTGACTCAGAATTTCTTCTAAGCATTCAACTCGAGGATCCGGCATATTCTGTGTATGTTGCAGTTGATAACTTTCAATGGTTTGTTGTTATCAACATCGCTCAGCTCAGTCGATATGTAGAATTATCAGCAATATTCTCTAAATTGTAGTACCGGCCGATAGAGCGACGAAAGTGCTCGTTCGTTTCCATCTCAGTGTTGGCGGAAATTACCTTGAAAGTGCCATCACAGTTTCTAACCGAAAGATAGTTTAGAATAGCAATATTCATAAATACGGAAGCATCCTAGACTAAGAGTTTTTCTTCAGCCGATTCCACTCTAAGTGATGAAGGAGAAAAAGAACTAAGTTAGACTTGCTTTTGGCTGCCAAAAGATCGAATAGAAAGCGCGTGACACACCGGAAATGGCTTGTCTGAACTCCATGAACCAGTGGAAAATTTTTTACTTCTCATTTTTTTTCTAAGTATGCCTTATAGCTCGATCGAATTGGATTTCATAGACACCACTATCTGTGCTAATAGCTTTACAGCCTCAATAACTATCGCAAAATAGGGACTCAAAACAATTTTTGTTGGCCTGTGTGTTTAATAAGTAATTATACAATTAGATTCCGCGTTCTCGCGATAATAAAAAGTCGGAATCAAGATAACATATTACACTTTCACATTTAGAGACGTTCGTAGAGATAAATGCCCAGAAAATGAAAAGAGGCTCAGCTGCCAACTTGCAACGGTTTATCATTCAAATAATGCAAGATAACTATGGTAGAGATCACATGTCTTGTAATTTCGACAGATATCTAAGAATAAGTGAAAACCCTTAGATGGAAAGTAAGAAACGTGACAAATCTTCAGGTTCTGTTACTGATGTCGTGCTGTACTGTGAACCGTGTGTACCGTGAAGTAGAAGACTCTCCCAGAGGATAGGTTTGAAGTTTAGTTTTTTAGGATCACCATGTCGGTTATGGTAAGAGCTCTTGTTCGTTTCTGATCAGTCTAAGCACGCTGTTAATGCGTGCACTGAAATATTGTGGCATAACCGGCCTAGTTAACTATATTGATGACACGTTTCCGTGTTGCCCACAGGTCATTCAGTGGATTGAAGAGCATGGCGAGACATTCTTGAAGAAACACACTGGTGTTGGAAAGTCTCTCGTCAAGGCTGAAGCCCTGCTCCGCAGACACGAAGAATTTGAGAACATCGCACAGGTGGGTCAGTGTAAAACGGTTATACTTAGATGAATAACAGCTCCTTGTTCCATATATACTAAATTTATTGAAGTGAGGAGATGCGTCGTGTCTTGTTTGGACTAGTACTTTTCTGTCAGTCACTGCCAATGCATTGTTTTCTTGGGTGTGTGATGAAGATAATAGTGCCAAGTTTGTATTTTCTATCGAAGTGCTTCTTACAAAGCAATCCTTATGCGCGTCTTTTTTATTTGTCCCTAGTAAAAATTTAGGGAATAATCACTTTAAGTTTGCAAGAGTTAAAATCAGAACACGCGGTTTGCTGTCTCATGCATGCAATCTGCCTTGCCCACTTCCTGTTGACTTTTTTAGAACGCTTAACTTCTAAAGCATTCTTTTTCAATACAACTTACAAGGGTATTTTTATCTCTTGTTTAATAATAAAGCCGCGTTTTGTTGCAATTCTCATACTGGCCATTTTTAGTGGTTTGGCTTGAATTTTTACTTTTGTCACGAACCTACGGCTACGTGTGTTTCGCTTTTGTCTGGTGTCTTTATATGACTTCTATAAAACCTTCGTGCGTTGACTACATGACAGCATGTTTTTAAAATGGCGCTAAACAATAGTGGTGATTTTCGAGGAGTTTTCAAGTGATTCCAAGTATGAAAACGCGATGAAATTTTTAGCTGCGCTAAAGAGGCGGGCGCTCGAAACGTGAGCCAAAAATTCGCACAGAGAAGACTCTCGTTTATCAACTTTTTAGTTTGATCTTAAAGTTACTCTAATCGATCGCTTATGCTTTAAACAATTATTTTAAAAACTAGTTTTTTTTATGGCGAACCTTGTAAAGACACGTTTTCTCTTATAAGAACCGATAACTTCGGGTGACGCTGGGCTTTTTTGCGATTACAGCCTCAAAATGTTCTGAAATGGTTCTTATTTTCTGGTATTTCCAAACTGTGGATTTGTTGCCCGAAACACTAAAAAGGCGCTAAAAAACGTGTTTGTATTCCTTATTTGCGGTACGCGATATGTGGAGAGTACTTCATGGGAATTACGTTCTATTATTGTTCACATCTCGGTCTGTGTACAAGGATAAAATAAAGTTCTTAAAATTGTCTGATCAAAATTCCAGCCTGATGCTTTTGAGCTTGTTCCTCTTCTCAGCCTGCATGGACGTTCTTACAAAGTTTATCCTTATCGAAAAGCGTGCATGCCTTCAATCCCTTGTGTTAGATGTTCCAAAATTATCGCGAAGGGGCAAAGAGTTGACTCTCTTCGCTGACTCCGTTTGTTCTCGCGTTTCTTTTCTAGTCCTGTTTTTGGATTAGTATGAGTAACGGATGTTGTGAGAAAAGCATCTCTGAATACTGTTATGATTTATAGGATGTCAAAATACGGAGGAATTACGTCAGAGGAACTGTTAATTTAACGCTAACTTCCTAAACCTGATGAGCGTTCTGTACATAATAAGTGAAACAAATAGAATGTGTTTGGTTTAGGAGCCATCTGTTATTCATCAGAATTTTTTGTTATTTTTATAAGTCATGCGGTTGAATGTAATACGTCAGAAACTAATGTCGATAGTTCCGGGAGGTGTTCAAGAATATGATCATTATTTTTAGTATTTGACGGACCCGGCTCCAAAGGGTTGGTGGAACTTAAGATATAAACAGTCGCGCGAAAGACGTCACACCAGAAATGGGTAGGGCCGTGCATTAGATAGTGAAACTAGAAAGCGATTTGCGAGCTAAGAAAAACAAGTCTGATTAAATAAAAATAAATTTGACCGGATATCGTGTCCTTCACCTGCTGGGAATTACGCCTGCATCATAACACGGTTTGAATTGTCGCCTGGTCGGATTCTCTACCTGTTAAAAATTGAAAACGCAGATTTCATAGTTATTGCTATCATGGACCGTGAGAGTGGTGATGCTGATGATAACGATGGTGTAAGAATGGTGTCGATATCCTGTTGTGGTATTTGGTGGTGGTGATAATCATGTTATGGTATGATAATAGTATGGTAGTGGTGTTGGTAATCATTGTGGTTTGGTAATGGTGATGGTAATGGTGTTGGTATAGTTTGTGGTGCGGTAATTTAATGCCAATGATGGTGATGATAGTGATTTGGTAATGGTGTTGGTAATGATTGTGGTGTGGTAATGTTGGTATAGTTTGTGGTGTGGTAATGATGATGGTAATGTTGGTATAGTTTGTGGTGTGGTAATGTAATGCCAGTGATGGTGATGAAAGTGATTTGGTAATGGTGTTGGTAATGATTGTGGTGTGCTAATGGTTATGGCAATGTTGGTATAGTTTTTGGTGTGGTAATGTAATGCCAGTGATGGTGATTATAGTGATTTGGTAATGGTGTTGATAATGATTGTTGTGTGGTAATGGTAATGGTAAGGTTGGTATAGTTTGTGGTGTGGTAATGTAATGCCAGTGATGGTGATGATTGTGATTTGGTAATGGTGTTGATAATGATTGTGGTGTGGTAATGGTGATGGTAATGTTGGTATAGTTTGTGGTGCGGTAATGTAATGCCAGTGATGGTGATGATTGTGATTCGGTAATGGTGTTGATAATGATTGTGGTGTGGTAATGGTGATGGTAATGTTGGTATAGTTTGTGGTGTGGTAATGTAATGCCAGTGATGGTGATGATAGTGATTTGGTAACGGTGTTGGTAATGATTGGGTGTGGTAATGGTGATGGTAATGTTGGTATAGTTTGTGGTGTGGTAATATAATGCCAATGATTGTGATGATAGTGATTTGGTAACGGTGTTGGTAATGATTGTGGTGTGGTGATGGTAATGTTGGTATAGTTTGTGGTGTGGTAATATAACGGTAATGATGGTGATGATAGTGATTTGGTAATGGTGTTGGTAATGATTGTGGTGCGGTGATGGTGATGGTAATGTTGTTAATGATTGTGGTGTGGTAATGGTGATGGTAATGTTGGTATAGTTTGTGGTGCGGTAATGTAATGGTAACGATGGTGATGATAGTGATTTGGTAATGGTGTTGGTAATGATTGTGGTGTGGTAATGGTGATGGGAATGTTGGTAATGATTGTGGTGCGGTAATTTAAGGCCAGTGATGGTGATGATAGTGATTTGGTAATGGTGTTGATAATGATTGTGGTGTGGTAATGTTGGTATAGTTTGTGGTGTGGTAATGTAATGCCAATGTTGGTGATGATAGTGATTTGGTAATGGTGTTGGTAATGATTGTGGTGTGGTAATGTAATGGTGATGATAAAGATGATAGTGATTTGGTAATGGTGATCATGATGGTATGGCAGTGGTGTTTTTAATGGTAATCGAATAATGGTGTTGGTGTAGATAGCAATAATGATAATGGTGGTGGCGTTGCTGATGATGATGATGTGGTTTAATTGTTAACTGGAACAGTTGTAGATATGAATGATCCGGAGTCAGAGCTTTTATTCTCTTTCCTCTGTCTTCTTTTTGAGTTTCTTTTTCACCACACCTTGCTGTATAGCTTGATTGTTGATCATCATTACCAACACTGTCAGCTTAATCGCCCTCAGCGTTACTGTTATCATCATCGTTATCATCATCATCCACGTGATCATCACCGTCATTTACAGTACATCAGCACCGCATAAAACATCTATTTTGAGGTTGTATGAGTACAACTGTTAAAAACGGACGCAAGAATTTGTGCTGAGGTACACCTCGAAAGAAATTTGTGTAAATAACCTTTCTGGAACTCGTAAAATGTACTTGTTTTCTACAAAGGCCAATGATACTTGAAACTTTGCACAAGAACACGAAGGAGGCAAAATAGCTGCCGTTTTATTTGTTCATTCAAAGTCCTTTGTCTTCAGCACGATTAAAACTTTAATGGTTCATCATAGTTTTCTTTACTTCCGGTATAAATCACCACTTCCTATTGTTTTGTATATTTTTCTCAAACAATGGCGAGAAAGTGAGTTTGTCTTCTACTTGTCAGTAGTAAGTTATCTCCACCGACCTTCGACGTTTGTAGAGTGTCAAGCACACTGCTAATTGTTGTACAAACATTACACTTTTAAGCTGATTGACGTTTTATAGATTGAAGAGGTCGTTATCGAAGCCAGAATGTTCCACAGTTCGCTTGATATTAAAAACACTTTGTGAAATAAATGAATGGCTGTTTTGCATTTTAAATCAAGACTTAGTTTTGCACTTGAAGGATGTTTGTGATAATCCACGTGGCCCCGAAGAACCCTTCAAACGAGAGCGACTGTACAAGACATAGTATACTTACTTTTGGAGTTAAGGCCGAGATTACACGAGTCGTGAAATTTCCGTTGATCTATGATAGTTACATCGCAGATTGCAGATTGATAGAAAGAATCGTGCAATGTTGTAATCAGCAGTGATAAAAGGCTTTAAATTGGATTGCGAACAATAGAACATTGGATCGTTTTTCACGTTTGTCTTTGTCTAATCAGAGCAACAACTTGACACCTGATTTCCATATTCGACTACCTGTTTTGTGCTATGAGCACAGATAAATTATTAACCCTTTGATACCCTGCTAAGAACGGTTTTACCTAAACTTAAAATATTCTGACTTTAAAATCACTGCTTGGAAACCTACATAAGACCTTACACTTTCTTTGTCATTCAAGGTAGATTCTAAAAAAGTCCAAGTCTGTAACTTTGCTGAGATTTCATGACTTTGCCTTTGGTTTTGCAAATTTGGTAGGATAAGAGTTAAGACGTAATGACTTGCTGTTTCTTAATTAGGTCACTAGGTTAATTTGCACATTATGATTTGCTGGCGTTTCCAGATGGTAAAGTAAGGTTACTAGAGAGAATACACTGATGTATTTAACATGCCTCATCTTGCTTCCCTGAATCCCCCCACTCAACCGTTTTCCAGGTATTTCAATATATGCAGCAAATAGCCATTAACGCTTTGCTGCATACTGGGCTATCAAATTCGATTGTATTTGACACAACATCAAAATTTAACTTGCGACCCAGCGTCGAGGTAAATCCAATATTGAAGTAAATTAACCGTTTCTATTGTAGGTCAGTTTATTTGCGTGATTTTTAAGAAAACTAACACAATTGTTCTCCCGAATACAGAATACGTACACAAATGCAGAAAAACTCCTCGAGGCGGCAAGAAATTTAGCAAAATCTGGAGAGTGCAACCCTGACGAAATACAAAGAAGAGTCGATCACTTTGAGAAGCGAGTACAGGAATTCATCGAACGTGTAAATAGACGAAAAAGCCTCCTAAAATTAGCTGTCAACTTTTATTGCCGAACACAAAAGGTACATAACCTAGAACAGTTACCGCTGCATAATATTTAATGAGGCGACGTGTTTTCGTTATTAATAATTAAACAGGATGCACGTATTCTGTGCTATTTGATATCAGCGAGCTTCAGGTCAAAATGTATGAAATGAACCAGAGAGCGCGTGATTTAGTGCGCTCAAAATTGAGCAGTTTGTTTGAGTGACTGAGGGGAGAGAGGCAGCGAAAATGCTCGTACACAAAGCTTTAGAGTTTGGTCTCCATGGATCGTGAACGCAGAATGTTTCCGATAGCGTTAATGAAGCCATTGCGAACCTGTAATATGTGTGTTTTGAAGGCAAGTTTTGAGTCATCCCTCACGAAACATCTCAATTTAGTATTACGCAGTGTGTTGTTTACTTGCAAACTGCAGAATCGGCGGTCAAGTTATCAAACTCGCTGTTTTAAATTATTTCCCAACGAACTCACGTTTTGAAAGTTAAAGACTTTTTCGTTACTTCTGCTTCTAGTCAGTGTATTCGCTGACAGTAGATTAGAATGTGTTTGTTACAGAACAAGTGATCAAAGATAAGGTGTTCATTATGTAGCTTTTTATACCACTGCTCGGTAATAAACAAAATTGATTATTTCGCAGAGATCTCTTAACGTCTGAACTCTGAGCGCACTCTAAGACCAGAAGAAGCCATATAAAGCGTGTTTAGGTTAGGGAGTAATTTTATTATTGAAATTCGCTTGTGATTACTTTCTTTGTTTTTTTTTAAATTTTAGTTGACTGAACTTGTAGAACAGTTGAAAGCGCAACTTGAATTAGAGGAGGTCTCAGACAACCCCGATAATATCGCCTCGGTTTTGACAAATTTAAAGCATCAAGGAGAAGCGACCTTGGACTCCATCCACACTGCTATCGATGAAGGGGAAAGCATTATCGAGGAACTCAAATTGGCCAGTTCCGATGGCATGGATTCAAGCTCTCTACATCATGTAGAGAAAGTGATCAAGGAACTCGATCGTGTTCGGAGAGCGATCGAACATTCGTGGTCTCGGAGAAGGCAACAACTCGAACTGTGGCTACAATTAAGAGAATTTGAGCGCGCTGCGAAGCAAGTGAGTACCACTGTAATATATACCGCCGTATTCTATTTGCATTTGCTTCTTTTAACTTCTAAGCTTTCAAGGAATGTTAATGCTGCTACTGGTTAGAGCACTCCCATCGGATGTCTTAAACTCGCGTCGCGTTGCCTCTACTCGGTAATCGCTTTATGTGACACGACATGAAATCTACAGCAGTTTATTTCTGGACCTCGAAGTGGGAAAACTTAAGGTTTCAGTTTTTGTGATGCCTTTAGTTTCGGTTAACAAGCAAGCACTAGAGTTTAAAATAGATTTAAACTGCTGTAAAGTGTCTCAGTTTGTTATTGATAGTTGCTGAAACTGTCTGCGCTGATCATTAAATTGACCCTCGATAATTTTTATCTTACACCGGCTCAGTGATCCAGCCTTCATGTTGCTAATGAGTGTTGTATGGTTATTGAGGGTTTTTGTAAACAGTGGTTAAACAGACACTGAACATGACATTCGTGTTTAAAAGTGTAAATTCGTTCCGCCAGACCCAATTCTCGACTTGGGCTAGAAGGTTCGTTACACTAACACACTGTTGAATCGGGGTGAAAATTTCTGTTAAGGAATTTTTTCTTGGTGTAAAGGTCGAGTTTTTACAGACACCTTTGATTAGTTTTTTTTTTCAATTAGCAAAACTTATAGTGTACAGAAGTTAGAATTGCAGGCTTTGTACAGTTCGAGTTTTGTTTGTGTTCGTGAGTACTAAATTACCGCGAAAGTAATTTTTGAGCGAGTTGCCTATCGAAGCGTATCAAAGTTGATAAACCGCACGTCAATGACACATCGCTGCACAGTGTTTAGCCTTGTTATCCAAGCTTCCGTCTTAATCGAACTGCCATGTATTTTTGAAAAGAATCCTTTGATACAAAACGTGACTTGTTATTATCAGATATATCGGTTGCGTTAACTACATAGCGGAAGGACATCTCGATTGTTGTACAAACATAAAGGCCCAAGCTATGGCTTCCATCTTATTGTTTGTATATTTCTGAAGATTTTGTAATTGATAACCTTTCCTTTATTGTTAGCTTCCAATAATAGGGCGAACTCTGTGGCCCAAGATGACATTTTGGGGTAAACACGTCTCTGAGACTGCCAGCGCTAACAACGCACTAAAAAAGATTATTTTGGCCCATTAGAGATACTTCCTGTCTTATTTAAGCACACCGCGGTGCATGGATCAGCCCAGAGGATAACTGATAGAAGTTGGACTCTCTCAGAGAACTCGTTTTTTATCGTTTTTCCCCGTTTTTTTATCGTATGGAAACAAATTATTGTCTGTCGTCTGCAATTCATTAGTCATATATTCGAGCTTGATAGAGTTTCTTTTTTCACCGGAAAAGTACGAAACCCTTTCTCGTTTATGCTATAAACAAATATTTTTACAACTGGCAATTTCAAAGTTTGGTATAGCAAGAATGCTTTTAAAGACTTTTATATTTGCAACATTTTGAGATACTCGATTGGTGTATTGTTCTTTATACTTTAGTGCATTGTGAAAGGATTTACGGTATTGAAAGCATGCTACCTTGCTGTGACGAGTAAATAACCTTTCCGGTTCCATTTAACCCAGAAACTGTTGTGCAGGGGACCGAAGACTCTCAATTTGAAAAAGTGAAAATCATGCTTTAAACTTGAAAAGTCAATTACTTGCAGTTTCGGAACGAGTGTCTGGGACAGATGACTAGGCACGTAGTTAGCCGAGCCATCCTAACAACTGAACACGTTAATGAAGTTTAAACTAGTTTTTATTTTGTTTAAAAAAAACTGAAACAGCTAAGGTTACCCGCCAGACCTGAAAATCTCTCATTTTCAATGTGGTTTTACAACCCGCAACGAGGAAGCATATTTGAACCCTGCCTGGGATCGAAAACCGTGATTTTTTTGTATTGCTCTAAGAGACAAACGGTTGCCCTTGAATTTGAAGAACGCCGGTTTTTTCTAGAAGTGCAAGAATCTGACCTCGAAACATCTGGATTGACATAAATGTTGAAATAGTGGTTATGTGTTCCGGATTTTAGTGTGTTTGTTCGCCAAGAACCGACAAAAGAGTTTGTTTTTTTTCCCGTGTTTGTTTTGCGGGTTTGCCTGTGAGCAATGAATTGGTTTTCGATTGTTTTCGAACGGCTAAACTAATCGAGTTTTTACAATGAGTTCAAGAACACCTTGTTGTTATTAATTTCCGAAACATTTAGAATACATCATCATCACTGGTTAAACTAACCAAGAATCCACAGTTGTTCGACGTGTGCGTTCGAATTCAATCGAATCACTTGTGGAAACAACTTTGCTGATCTAAAATGGATCTGCTCCTTTTTTCTTCGTATAGTAATGACAGTCTTTCTCATCCGATTTTTGTTCTCATTTAGCGCGTTTTTGTAGAGTTTGAAACCCTGACTGATCTGCCATTCTAGAGTGCATGACCATAATTCTATAAGTTTGGTCTGTTGTTAATGATAAGAAAGAACCCCCGGATAAGATAAACTTAAAATCTGACTAGAAAGATATTTTTAACAACATCATAGAAATTAAGTTTGGGATCGAGAGCCTCTTGACACAACAAAGATCCAAGTTAAGAAATATTTATAATCTGAAGTGTCTTATACAGACGATACCTGAAACCCTAATCCTCTCAGTTGCTTAGTGTCTCAGAATCTATCTCTTTGCTGTGGGTAGGGTAGGGAGGATAGGGGAAATGACAGCCTTGGGGTGGTGGGGGTATGGACGGGTGAAAATGGGACTGTGGGTTGAGACGTTGGGATGGAGTTGGTGGGGGTCCGGGTAAGGTTCGTGGAGGTGGGGTTGGGGATATGCATGGTCGGAGTGGGAACAGTGGGCTGAGACGATGCGGATGAGGGCAGTGGGGTAAGGACAATGGGGGTAGAGATGTAGGGGTTGTTTGCGGTTGGGAAGGGACGCTTGGAGTGGGGGTAAGGATGGTGGAAGCGGTGGGATGGAGATGGGTTAAAACAAAAGGGACAGCAAAAATTGCAAATCAGTATACAGGTATAGGTGGTCAAAGTTAATCTGTTCAGCCTCAGTAAGTTTTTCAGCATCTAACTTCTCCTTACATGTTTCTTACAAATTAAGAGACTTAGTAATGAGAAAATGGGAACTGATAAAAATTTAGAAAACTACTGAAGAAGAAAAAACGCATAATTCTTTTAAACTAGTGGCAAGAAAATTATCAGTTTTGTTGATCTTCAAAATAAAAATGTTAATCTGGTGTTGTCTAAAATGGTTTAAAGTTTTTAGGAAGCTGATCTTAAGGTTTGGGGATTATACTAGTAGTGGCTTTGTAAGGCAACAAGATGATTCTAACTGACAGCTTCAGAGGATTTACTGTATTGGCTCTTACATATGGCGGTGGATTTTCCAGAAGGAAATTTTGGTATTGAGTTGTTCAGGTTAAAAAACGTTTCCCTATCGATTTGAAAATGCGTTGTTTATTTCATTCCAATGAAAACTGCTGACCAGTCATTTGGTAGGATTTTAAGTCGCGATTTCTGAAAGCTTTATCTTATAACTACAGAAAAAGAAAATGATTTGTTTGGCCTCAAGCATCTGTTCCTGGTAAAAAGTGTTTACAATTTTCAGCAGTGAATAATAACTTTTTCTACCTTTTTTTATAGCTTAAAGAACGACTAGAGCTATGTGAAACCAACCTTGAGAAAGGTGATTTGGCGCCGGATCTTGCACGAGCAAAACAGGCCCTCGCACTTCACGAAGAACAAATAAAGGAGGTCGAATCAGCTTCATTAAGAACGTTTTGTCGGGGAGAAGAGCTGATCGACTATCTTAAACAATCAGAGGTTGAACTCAGGGTAAAAGACCCACTGACCTCTGAAAATATAGATGCTCAGATACACATTCTTAACTTGTTAGAATTTTTACACCGAAAGAGGCGAGATATTCGAGATTTGGCTGAGGACAGAAAAATTAAACTGGAGCAGAATTTATTAATGAGGCGGTTGGAAAGCGACGCCAAGCAGGTAAGGTGCTCGATATGTTTTATATTAGACTCTTAAATTCTTAATGCTTTGAAGTAATTGAAAGCTAGTCAAGCAGTAAGATAATGTCTAGGGGTTGTGGCCAGTTTGTGGTCGCCTCGAATGGTTGGCTGATCTGATGTTCGATTTGTAGAACGCTGAAGCGGACCTGAACTCATGAACTCTTGGGGCTGAGAGGGTCGTATTGGTAAATTCCTGGTTTGAATTCCAGGGGTTTTTGAATATATTCTTGGATCTCTTCGTGTTAACAAATCCGTCGGTTTTGGCGAGCATTCAACCAGTCCTGCCTTGGCAAATTCTTGGGGACACGAAAATGAAGTTGATTTTCCCAGTTGGCGATACAAGTGAGAAGTTGTGAACTAGCTTTTGTTAGTTTTTGAGAAAGAAAAAGAGTATTGAAGCTCCACCAAACGTAAACCTTCTGGAGCCAGTATTGTTTTCACGTCTGCCATGTTTGACAACCGCTGACCAAGGTACTTTAGGCTTTCGAACCAGATTTACAAAGCCTCAAAGCCTCGCATTACGTAGCGATATGTTTTGTCCATTGGCAATTGCTGCTGCTTTAGTCACTTTCTTTCTCTCTTGCTATGCTCTCTTTGTTCCTAGCTGGAATATAAGTCTTACACGAGTGCTTTCCAACTCGTCCTGTTCTTTGCCGCCCTCTTGTGTACTGTCCATGTGATGTTTTTTCGCCCTCAGCTTCGCTATGCGCGTTCTCCAGCTCTGTATGGGGCGCCCTCTCTTCCGTTTCGCTTGTGGACTCCACACTACTGCAACTTTGGCGATGGTTCCATCTTTTCTCTCAGCCAGCAGTTCAGAATCTTAACGAATTCTCGTTATTATTTCCAAAAAGTTGCCTTAATATTGGTTTATGTGGCTGATTAGCATCGGACGTCTGCTGTAAGCAGTATTTTTCCGGCACCTCTGAAAAAATTGTTACCCCACACTTGATATAATAAATGGAAATTGAACGGAATAGGGTTTTTATACGAACTGGTGGTGAACCTGATTGTATTTTTGTGGAATGGCTGACATATTGTGTGACCGTTTAAGTTAACTTTGTATATTGGATCTCAGTTAGGTTACACTGGACTAAAAAATGGCGGCTTGCATTTTGTCATAATTCCTTATGAATCTAACACAGTTTCAGGGACAAAGAAAAGTTGATGCTTTGCAAAACTTTTCCCTGTATAAAAAAGTCTGCTTATCCAAGAGTTGAAGCCCTGTTGAAGTCTCTTGAGCGTGCTTTTGCGCGAACTATGGCCAAACTAACGATCTTCTCTTAACTATTCTGGGTGTCTTATGTGCCGGATTTTTATGATTGGTGATAGATTGACATAGACTTGACATGAATTATTCCAATTTCAATCAACAATACTTTTAGTGATAACAAGACGGAATCAAGACACAAGTGATAGACTGACTACGCTAATGATTTTAAAAACATCAGTTTGGATTGATTGTTATCTTTTTCGTCTTTATCTGCTTCTTAAGTAGAAGGTAATGGGGTTATTCAATAGAGATTGAAAGCTGCCTTCATAATACTGATACCAAGCGGACGCTTTTAGCGTTTAGGGAAATACATAATGGTTGCTGCATTTTAACAGATGATTACCGTCTCAATTTCTTCCTATTTAACTACGTTTAATCCTTTTTTCCGAGAGTCCAGAAGCGCTTTTATAATACGAAAGACTCTATCATACAGTCATACATGCATGCATAAGTTAGTCACTTGAATTGTTGCGTGTTGAACCTGCTCCTCATAGATACTTGTGACATTCAAATGCAGCGCTTCGGGCAACGGACACACGAGCCAACATCGCTTGAAATATTACTCTTGAATTTCTTCACAAGTGCGTCATTCTTAAGATTGTACTTCAGCAGTCACTCCCACGATATTGCACGTTTTTCCGTGATCTACGCAAACTTAAAACAATCAATGGAGAGCGATGGTACGGCGTGCAAGAACAGCTCTTGTTTTTCATATTGTTTCATGGAATAGCTATGGTGTTGTAGCCGCTTTCTTCATTTTTGTAACTTAAGGTTATTGAAGTTTTTTTTACCTGTCTGCAGGTTGTAGGCTGGGTTCGGAATGGTGAGGCCATGTTGTACGCCAGCACGGAGCCAGGGTGTTCTCTAGTTGAGGCGGAAGCACTCATGAGGGAACATGAAGAGTTTCAGCGTGCCATTGAGGTAAGCATGTATGTTAGGTCATCGAATACTCAAATTCAGTTGTAGCGAACTGTCTGGGTAGTACTGATATCTCGACGAAGCAGGTTTATTTTGTGAATAAAGTTAGATTACTTTTGAAATAGCTATGAGAGATGATTTCACGTGTATCGGTGTTCAAAGAGCATAAGTTTTTTAGCTTCCGTCCTTATTTTCCCCTGGGAAGCTCATCGAGATGCGTTGTATTGGCTTGTGAGAATCTAATTACCCCTGTTTGTGTATATTCTACATAAGAATCGCGCAAGAAATATAGAGTCTTGTGCTACAGAAAAAGTAGCGTTATTCTAAAAAATGTTTAAAAAAAAACAAGATGGGAAATTTTTCGTCATTAAAAAAACTGCAAAAAAACGTGCTCGTTTTGTTCTTGTACCCATGAAAAATACCAGTTTTTCTAAATAACCTAAATTTTTCGCTGAAAACCCCTAAAAAATACTACTGCCGATTTTCACCAAAAGCAAATACTAAGAGCATCCCTACCATACCAAAGGAGGTGAAGGGAGTATTCCATAGTTTTGGCACAGCGACGGAACATTGACTGGGAGACATACTAAACCAATTATTTTGATATTTGTGAATTGCTTATCGTCCGAAGATGCAGAAGAAGTTGGCAAAGATTATGCGCTCAGCAAAGAAGAAACCACAACGGGTGTTGTATCTTTTGACGTTATCGTATTCGAAAACCTTGATTCTCGACCTTCCGCACAATACGATCAATCTCCGTTTTTTTAAAAATCTACCATCTGGAGAGCGTTTTCAAAAAACCATCTGTATTTGTGGTCAAAAACGCCGTTTACGTGTGGACGGGAAGTGCAAATGGAGAAAAAATCTCCGTTCTCGAAAATATCCGGATACGTGTGGAGAGGGCATTAGTCGTTATTATCCAAGTGAAATATTAGAAATTACTAAATCTGTCCTTATCCTTTGTTTTAGAAAAATGATTGAACAGGAAGAGACTACCAATGAGGCGCCAATCGTGGTACAGGATCAGTTTAGTTTCATAGCTGGAGTCAAAGCCGGCCAGTCGCCCCTGTTTACAATTATCGAGCGCTCTTTAGACTCAGAAGGGAAGGCTACTAAGAGTAAAGAAGTCCTTGTACACGACCCTTCGTGCGTCCATTTCTTCTCCACTGATAAAACCTTGGCTAAAGTTGAGCTTCAAAATACCTTAGAATTTAAACAGAAGTTTGACTCAGTAGCCGAGATGAAGGAGTTCCATCGAGATCTCTTGTCCAAACCGTTTGTTTTCAAGACGTCGATAACGGCAACTAGAGAGAGCCATGGTGTGCGAGACGCAACCTATACTTCATCAGATGTCTTCGTTGTTACAATATTCCCACAACACAACCAAGTTACAAGCTCATTTGTAGAAGAACTTGTACAAGCCGAAGATGTTTATGACGAAAATAAAAAGTGTTACTTCAAGATAAACTTCCATTCTGCGTTGGCAAGGTGGTACAAAGAAAAACTCAAAAAACGCACGGGGAAAAATTGGGATATCCACTTTCTATCTTTGTTTGGCCAGGATGAAATTTGCTTAACCAACGCCCCTGAACGCGTGGATTTCCTAGGGGGTGTTGGCTGGGTGGTGTTCTGTGTTGTTTTGTGTCCAGTGTGGTTCTGCGGCTACATTTTTTATACCGCGTATGAAGAGTGTATCGCAAAGAAGAAACGTTTTGACTTTAACTTCAAAGTTGCTCAAGTCTCGCAGTGTGTCATTTGATTTCTTCAAGTCAAAAATTACCTGGTTTTGAAAAAGATTAAAGAGGAGCAAAAGAAAAACGTTAAAAATCATTCTAACCTTTTTGGGTTTTTTTAGGAACTCGAGTCAAAAGTTGACAAAACGACACCACCAAGAAATTGCAAGTGGCGATGACGAGAGTGCGCGCTCATCGACTTCGCTTCAAAGATGCAAAACAAAATGTGCAGAGCAGATATCCATATACAACTGTCCCAGACTTAATGGAGGTCAATCAATTGGCTCTTTATAAACATGGTGGGTCGGATTTTGGGTAATGGAAGACAAGTTTTTCGGCTTACATTGGTTGGAGTGGAATCTAAAACCAGACAATGCCAAAACGCATGCGCAAAAGTTCACTGTATAAAAAGTTTGCACCATAAATACTTACACGGTTGGTATTGTTTGTTAACCCACAAAACTCAGCATTTCTCAAACGATTCCAATCAAAAAGATTTTCAATCCTTTATTTCAAGTCTGTTTTTTGCAAAATTTTCAAGTTTTAATTTAATAACTAATAAAGTTATGTGAACTGTTGTAAACAAACTAGACCCGTGTAGAGCTGGCTAAACTAATTTGGGGTGAAAAACGCGAGCAATTCAATGGACCCCGGGAGGTTTGCAGGTCTCGTGTATTGTACAAACTTACATATACAAGATGTATTAAAGCCTGCTATGTACAAGAAATCAGGCGGAAACTACACGACACG
Source organism: Hydrozoanthus tunicans (assembly GCA_026413305.1). Taxonomy (NCBI): domain Eukaryota; kingdom Metazoa; phylum Cnidaria; class Anthozoa; order Zoantharia; family Hydrozoanthidae; genus Hydrozoanthus; species Hydrozoanthus tunicans. The sequence continues at coordinate 23,667 of JAOBAT010057987.1, read as the reverse complement.
TGACCGTGAACATGTCAGACATATAAATAATCAATAAATCTTCAGAAATTTTGAAATGCCGCAGCCTGTTGTAGCAAATATCTAGAACTTTTACTTTTTGGAAATGAAATTGCGCACATGTCACTTCCACAAACCTCTTGGAAATAAGTTATTATCTGTTAGCTATTACCATCACCTTATTACCTAAAGTGTCAATTTCACTTATTTAACACGCAATAACATTAATTTTATTCAGCAAATTTAAAAACGCTAAAACATTAAATATAGTAAAAATCCAAAATTTGAAAAATCTAAGATTTTAAAAATGATGACGTTTTGACGCTAACACGTATCATTATCAAGTCTTATGTACCCTTGGGTTTAGCACTTATTGTTTGGTTTTAGGATTGCTTACCTTTAAATAGCGTATTCTTCTTGATTTTACGTGACTTGAAAACGATGCGTGTGAGCGCCGAAACGTCGTGACTTTTAAATCTTAGATTTTTACTTTGTTTACAATATTTTAGCGTTTAACTTCTGTTCAAAGTTGAATAACATTAGCGTCAAGTTAATTAACGCCGCTTGAAGGCCGACGTTGTCAATTTTCGGAAAATAAACGCGATATCGAAGATTCCAAAAAAATTTGGGCGATTATACAAAAAACTTGTATTTTGACAAAACGAAATCCTTATTTGGGAAAGCAGTACAACCGTGTAACTCATTTTACTACTGGAAAATGTTATCAGATAACCCGTAACGAAAATTTCCAGGTTGTCCTGATTTTGGGTTAGTTTGGGATAATGGGCCAATTTGGGGCGTGTCTCATTTATACCCGTTTCCTGCATAGTCTCAAAGTCGAAGAACACACATCATTTCTCTTACGTTTATTTATAGTCTAAAGTCTCGAATTCTCCTGACGGGATGATTGGAAGCATCTTTGTCTCCTGCTTCATGTCTTTTCTTGACCATCTAGATGTATCATATTTGGGAGCCTGGGTTAGAAAACTGCTGGCACACCCCGCGCTGATACTTTACCAGCAAAGCAGTGGTTTTCGGATGAACTCTATGAACACTTAAGAGGTCGTGCACAAAGTGTCTGTGGATTCGCTCCCAGTTGACCTTTCATGATTCAAAATAGCATAATATGTTTGTTAGGTATCAGTTACGTTCCTGACTTTACTGCCAATCTTTCTTCACTGTGCAATTTGTAAAACATTAAGGTAGTCTGACCGTAAACACTACACTGAAGCAATATGGTAAATTTATAGTCTGACTATAAACATTAAACCGAAGCAGGCTTTTACAAGTCTCAGTCAGGAGACAGGTTGACTGTTGAGTGATTGGACGCAGGACCATCGGTTACACAACAGATAAATCTAGTTGACTCTGTGGCTTGTCCACAAAATTTGCTGATTTACATTCCCACTGGACTAATCTTCTGCACTTCACTTGTCTAGTTGAATACACGCATCGCTTTTTATCGCACTCTTGCATTCAAACTTGCGAATTGACTAACAAAATATCTTAAATTATGCCTCTGCAACTATCTGTACAGCTTCAGGGTAACGGGTTGCAAAGTCCACAAGGGTCAATTTATAACAGTTGCCCTTGTTAACTGGGGAAACTAAATCGGCCAACCAGATAAATTGCTACCCTCTTGAATATTTGGTCAATTAGCGGCATTTTCTGGAGGGGAACTCTTGCTACAGATCTCTTGTTAACAATTTTTTGACATAACAAAACCTACGAAGCTGCGACACATCACCTTGTAATGAATACAAGGCCAGTAGAAAGCACTCAAATTTTGTCCGGTGTTTTCTTGACACCCATACGCATGTCCATTATTGACCCCTGGGCTACTTTAATCAACTGCCTTCTAAGGGGGGAGGGTACCGTGACTTGTCCACATGGCTTGCCAGTGTTCGCATGAGGGTGCTTAAGCAAGCGATATAGTATCCCATTCTTTACACTCTCGGTTCCTGCAGCTCTTTGAATGTCATTATCAAGCTGTATCTTGACTAAAGTATTTCCATCCACAATGGGGCGTTCTCTGCTGCTTGGAACCTTCAGTGATGTAGACTTTCCCTCCTTCTTTGATTGGGTTCTATTAGCTACTGCACATGCCTCCTGCGAGGTGGGTCTGGGTCATCTGCAGCTCTTACACCGGAACATTACCGATAATCAGGTCATAGATTGCATCAGGAAGGCAGACAGGTAGGGGGTGTCAACTGTATTGCTGGGTGTTTGGACTTTCTTCAAGGTGTTGTCTATCAGAAGCATGAAGCTGAAGTCACCCGTGTAATGTTCCTCGGTTACAACTAGGTTGCTCTTGTCAACAATGACACAACAACCTGTGTATCTTGAATTTTTACAATTTTTACGGCTATTCTTCTCTTAACGACAGGCATCTTACTTCTAGAACCAGACAAGATTTGACGCACTAACTGCCTCATAACGGAACTTTCTTACCACACGCCAAAAACAACTAGTCATCTTTGATGCATGACTGAATCTTTTCTGGTGAAGCTTGGAGAGATGTCTGTACGAAGCAACCTGCGCTTATCTTTCTTTTAGGTCCAGGCCTAATTACATTCTTCTGAGTAACTGACTTTGGAATGTTAGATCTACAGTTCCACGCTTCATGGCAATGCTTTCCGTAGCTGTAACAACACTTCGCTGTCTGAGCTGAACAGTTAAAAGTCTTGTGCCCTTGAGAACCACACCGATTGCATCGTATCAGTATCAAGTCTTCGGACAAAGGCTTTCTGTTCTTGTCAGAGTTGTCTGTTGGGGCTGACTTGCACCCTGGCGCGAACAAATGTCTGCCATGAGCTTCCAAATACTGGTCAGCAATCTTCGCGATTTTATCTAATGTCCCTGGTGCGCGTTCACGCAGATAAACAGAGAGCTCTTTCGGACAAGAGTTAATGAATTGTCCTTTAACAATAAGATCTTTCACTCCTTAAAATTATTGCTCAGTGTCCGATAGTTCGACCCATTGTACAATGCAGAACAACAAACATTAAGCTAGTCTGGGCTTTCGTCAATTTATTTTTCAAAGGTCCAAATTTATGCGATAACTATCTTCTATGAAATCATATCTTTTCATTAGCATTACCTTCATTCGGTCATAACCACTTGCAATTTCTTCAGATAGAAGTGAGTAAACATCAAGTGCATGGATAACAATGCACTCAACTTTGTAGCCCGACCCATCCTGTTCTACTAAGCTATGGTTGTGAATCCCACAATGTGCTGGACCGCAGATTAGAATCGAGATCATCCTTTCCATCCACAAATGGTGGTAGTTTCGGGGCTTTGGCTTGCTTTTGCTCTACTTGAGGTTGAGCCAGTGCCTGTGCTGGACAGGAG
>JAOBAT010057987.1:0-20216 GCA_026413305.1 Hydrozoanthus tunicans | reverse complement strand
CAAATGGTGGTAGTTTCGGGGCTTTGGCTTGCTTTTGCTCTACTTGAGGTTGAGCCAGTGCCTGTGCTGGACAGGAGATTAGAATCGAGATCATCCTTTCCATCCACAAATGGTGGTAGTTTTAGGGCTTTGGCTTGCTTTTGCTCTACTTGAGGTCGAGCCAGTGCCTGTGCTGGACAGGAGGTTAGAATCGAGATCATCCTTTCCATCCACAAATGGTGGTAGTTTTAGGGCTTTGGCTTGCTTTCGCTCTACTTGAGGTTGAGCCAGTGCCTGTGCTGGACAGGAGATTAGAATCGAGATCATCCTTTCCACCCACTTATGATGGTAGTTTTAGGGCTTTGGCTTGCTTTTGCTCTACTTGAGGTTTTGCTCTACTTGAGGCTGGTCAATATACAGTCTGACTATAAACACTACACTGAAGCAGTCTGATCAATATACAGTTCGACTATAAATACTACACTGAAGCAGGCTGGTCAATATACAGTCCGACTATAAACCCTACACTGAAGCAGGCTGGTCAATATACAGTCTGACTATAAACACTACACCGAAGCAGGCTGGTCAGTATACAGTCCAACTATAAACACTTCACTGAAGCAGGCTGATCATTATACAGTCTGACTATAAACCCTTCACTGAAGCAGGCTGGTCAATATACAGTCTGACTATAAACCCTACACTGAAGCAGGCTGGTCAATATACATTCTGACTATAAACACTACACTGAAGCAGGCTGATCAGTATACAGTCTGACTATAAACCCTACACAGAAGCAGGCTGGTCAGTATACAGTCCAACCATAAACACTTCACTGAAGCAGGCTGATCATTATACAGTCTGACTATTAACACTTCACTGAAGCAGTCTGATCAATATACAGTCTGACTATAAACACTACACTGAAGCAGGGTGCTGAGTATACAGTCTGACTATAAACACTACACTGAAGCAGGGTGCTGAGTATACAGTCTGACCATAAACACTACACTGAAGCATCTTAACTATAAACACTAAATAGTAGTCTGAATGTGAACACTACACGTGCATTCGGTTTCCACTCAAAAACAGCTGCCACGCACGCTGTATTATACACACTATACTCTATAGTCTATACAAAATAAAAACTTTATACCTATTATATGGACTGTCGAGCATCAAGTCGATCTTTGTTTTCATTTGCAGCATGTTTAAATGGCGTTGAACTATTTTACTTTCGATAATACGTTCTTAGTGTTTTCTTTTCTCTTCTAATTTTAAGTCTTAACCGTATATTTTCTAAACGCCGTTCTGTCAAAGAGACAAATAATTCATCGCTCTGGACGCGATAAGTGTTGACAGTTTCTTTGAAAGCAGTCAAGAAGCGAGAAGTCAGATTGTTTGAGATTCCTGAAGTTATTACCAGCATTAAGAAATATAATTTATAGAAAATATCACAATATACAAAATAATCTTACCTTTTTCCGTCTTTCCTTATTCAGTTACATGACAAGCAACTAATGACAGCAAGTCTTATTGACGGTTTAGAATGCAAAAAGCACGAGTCAATGTTTTGGCGCGTACAGCGGCGCACGTGACCAATGTGACGTGTCGCTCCTAATTCTTTGCTGGGGGTCGAAGAAAAACTCAAAAGGGCGGCTGTTTGCTCGTTCGCGAAGCGAACTCAGCCCATAAGTTGTGCGAATGATTTGGGGAATCTGTTGCCGTGGATGGAAACGGTCGGCCATCCTACGTCGCAAAGTTACACAACGCCCTTAGTGAACCATCGCCAAGGGTATGGAATAGTTTTGGTTGTGATCTGAACCTAGGAAAACACCTATTTTGTGTGGGAAAATTTCTGCGTGGCAGCACGATTATGGCGTTGGTGCCGTTAAAACGCCGTTAGAGCTTTGCAAACGATTTTTTCACTCGCAAGAGCTTGTTTCTTTGCAGAATGTTGCAGAACTTGTGCATAAAGTGGTTTTACACGTTTTTGTAGCTAATTGGCGTTAGGGTAGGCAAGAACCAACCTGAAATTGAACGAAATATATTGCATCATACTTAGGGCCAGTGTAGCAGTCTCTTCAGGTCTTCCTGACGACCATGGCTCCAGCGACTCGCTGAACGGATCAAGCGCAGATAAGAGCCCTCAGGGGCTTGGAAAACGTGTAAGAAGGCTTTCACACAAGTACGAGGGTTTTGAGCAGCCTATAGTGGTAAATTATATTCCATTTTGAGTTGATTAAAGATTCGCCAATATTCAGTAGTTTTAAAATTGCTTGGACATTTTGAATTGACCATTGCGTGCGGACATAAAACTGAAAGCGTTCGTTTCTCACTCGTTTCAGCGAGGAATGGCTCATCCACCTCCTGTCTCCCAGCCACAGAAATCAAACAGAACTACAAATCAACTCCAGTATCTCCAGAAAACCGTTATAAAGGCATTATGGAAGCATCAGTATGCTTGGCCATTCCACGAACCGGTCGATGCTGTAAAACTGAATCTTCCGGTTTGTATCTGTTCGAATTTAGATGTATATATATATATCATCTGCAGGTTTGATGTTTGATGAAATTCCGCGACTTATATTTTCACGATGTCTCTTCAGGACTATCATAAAATCATCAAGCGGCCCATGGATATGGGAACAATCAAGAAAAACCTGGAAAACAATGTCTACACTTGTGCAAAAGAAGCAATTGAAGATTTTCAAACCATGTTTAACAACTGCTACACCTACAATAAACCTGGAGAGGTGAGTGGTTGAACTTCTTGTTTATGCAGAACAGTTTAAGCCCTGAATGTCTGAAGCTCTTCAAAATTATTGTATTTTCCTTGAATCACTTGCTTCCTTGAACTAACTGGTGAACTGGATGTGCTAAGTAGAGTTGTTAATTCACTTATGACACTTCAACCTCTTTTGTCTCCCTTGATCCCGATACGAGTTTGTCAAGGAATTCTTGGAAAATATTTTCGTAAAAGTCAAGAACTTTCTGTTTCAGACTATGTATTACTTCAAAAATTGTCAAGTTTATTTTGAGATTGCATGTACGCGCCTTCGTCATGGGGATTCTTTCGACTCATACTTGCTTGTCAAGGCTTCAACCATTCATTTGCGTTCCTTATCTTAACCGTTTGGACTGCTTGGATACTTACGAAATAATTGTTAGATTTATTCTTAATGGTTGTAGCTTTTTATAATGTTTACGTAATAGTCTAATGAATTTACTCTAAGGATTGATAATTTTAGCAGCGTTTTGAACTCGCACGTGTATACTTGAAGAAACTGCCCTCAAAATTGCGTCAATTGCATTTTCAGCTGCATGGCGTGTAATGCCAAGATTCTCGATATGTATAGCTGCTCCAAAGGTTTTCCTCTCGCTATCAAACATTTTTGTAATTAAACTTTTCCGTTAAGCAATAACTTGGTAACTTATATTTGCTTAGATTTGTTTTCAATTTTGTTTAATGATTTCTGCTCATACAGTTAATTAACTTGGTGTTGTGTGTTGGCAATTCTTATTTAGGACAGTACTCAAGGTTGTTATAACACAGCATTTCATTATTAAGTTCCGGAATAATTCTTATAGTATAAGATAATGGAAAACTGTTTTAGATATCTTTGAAGAAGGGTGACGTGTGTTTTCTAAAGCATTGCCACTGAGCTTTGGATTGGGATAGATGAGGTGTTAATTTTTTTTTCATCTTCTCTTTAGTTGTTTGTCAGTATGAACTTAGTGGCTGTATACAAAATTTCTTGTACTGATTTACTGTTTACATGTTAAAGGATGTAGTGTTGATGGCACAGTCGCTAGAGAAAGTTCTCAACCAGAAACTTGCAATGATGCCTCCCGAGGTCAGTCTTGTAAAAAAAATGTTCTATAATGTTTCCCTTTGTAGTTATTTATTTGTTTACATACCTAACATGCTACTTTCAAAAGGTAGTTATTTGTTGACAATTAAAAGTTTGTTTTGAGAAATTGTTACCATTCATTAGTTTTATTTATTTATAAACAAACTTTATTCCTAATATAAACTTCAGAGGTCTATGATAATGTGTTTATTATCATGATAGCAGTAATGGTGATCTTTTCGTTGCAGTAAGCAACACCAGGCACAGTTTAAAGAAGAAAACTTGCACTAAATAAGAAATCTTAAAATCAAGAAATTATTTTCTGCAAGTTGTTTCTTTATAAACCCTTGGCCCCAGATGTTCAAAGGTTGATTAGCACTAACCACAGTTATGTTTTTAAGTTACATTCTTGTAACCAACCTTACAGAGACAGATTTTAGTGGTATATTTTTTAGAATTGACTAGTTTTTTCCATAAAAAAGCACATACAGTATTTTACAATCTTGAACTATAAACAATAGAGAAGAAGTTACTCGATGAGTTTTGACTTAACCCAGTTTAAAGTTAAGCAGTGTTGTAGAACAACTCAGCCCAAGGGGTGATTAGAGAGTGAAAACTTTGTTATTCTACAGGTTATTAATGCACTCAGTTTATCCAAAACACTGATGCAAAAACTCGTTAGGAATGACTGCTTCTTAAAATGTTCTTGAGCAGCCTGTAATAGATCACTGCAACTTAATTTTTTCAAAGAGTATGAATCCAATTTCCTATATGATATTTAGGTCATATCATTTAATTATTTTACTTTTTACACAATCAGGAGCATGAAATTATTCCTGGCAAGAAAAGGGCAGCACCCCAAACTCACGTCCCTGTACAAAGCCAAATTACAGCACCAGGCCAGCCTATTGCTGCCAATACTACGACCCAAATCATGTCCCAAGTTGGGCCTGCAGCTGCCAAGAGAGCCAAGAAACTGCCTATCAAAGCTGAAAAAATGCCAGGTTAGCATTCTTTACTAGAAGTAATCAGAGGCTAATGAAGTGTGTTAGAAATGAGGAAGTACTTCCAATCTGCCCAAATAACTCCACAATCAACAAAACCATGAGGCAATACTGGACAAGCACGCACATGATGTCATAGTTAGTTATGAATTCAAAATGGTGCAGATTTAAAATAAAAATGTGATGAATGAAGGCAACCAAATCTTGCTTGCTTGTATAGCTTGGTAACCGCACAAATGACCACAGGCAACCCAACTTGGTGAGATTAGGATTGTGTTTTCCTTACGTTGAAAGCGATAACTTAACTTCTGCCAAGATTTAAAAAGAAACCCTTCGAGCACAAATTATGTGACTAAATTTTCCCAACCGTGATCCACACCAAATCACCAAGCTAGGAGAATTCGATTTTCATTTTCAGTAATTTGTTATTTTGATCAGTTCAAATTTTCTCACAACCAAAAGTTCTATTTTGTGTGTGTTACTTTTGGGAGAATTTAGATGTTGATCAATTTGGCACTCAGAAAGGGTTAAGCTAGTTGACTTTATTGTTATTATAGTGTTTATTCTAAATTGTTGTTGAAATAGAAGAACATTTTGTTCCGTATTCTGATATAGTTCCTCTGCAGATTATTCATGAATCTTAGAATAAAATTTTGGCTGAAAATAGTGTTTCCATGACCTTGATTGCCTTCAAAATTAATAAATACAAGCTTGTTATCTGACTTGAAAATGGCAGTTTTTGAATCAATAAGAAATCAGGGTCAAGCACTTAGCAAGTTTACAGGCTTTAAGACAACTATGCCCAGTTGATTTAGTATCTCAACCAAAAGAACAAAAAAACTTGAACAAATCCACAATCCAAATCTGTATACCTGCCTATTCTAAACCTTAATGAAACATCTCCCTAACTGCTTGTTGGTCATAATTAAGTTAAACTTTAACTTTAGAGTGTTTTTGACTGAAATCACTTTGTTTTTCAGTTGTGATTCCAGACAGTACCCCTGGATTGGTGTCGGCTTCTCTAGCAACAATAACAGCAACAACAGCATTACCAACCTCAGTGGAACCAACAACAACTGTCCCGACACCCACTTTGCAGGCTGCACCAGCAGTGCCGCAACCCACCACAGTTCAACCTGCCAAGGTATATTGCTCAATGTATTACATCATCTTTCCAAACATTAGTTGAAATCAGATTTTTCTTAAGAGTAGTTTTAGAGCTTCATTGCTTCTGAAAGTAGACTATTGGCCATTTCTGTAGCTAAAACATGTAACTAAAACACTCTAGTTTGGCAAGTCTGAAAAACTTTAAAGTTATTTTAATTTTGTTTTAGTTTATACTTAAGGTTGTCTTATTATTAAATAGCCAAAGGGCTGGCACAGTGGTAAGATCTCTACCTCCCTATCTTGAGGTCCCCAGTTCAATTCCTGGTCAGGTTGAGGGTTGAATATTTGGGTGACCTTCTTTCCCACTTAAGTTCACCCAGCTTTCCATCTACCAGGGGTGGGTAAATGAGTACCAGCATTTCAACCAGTTGCCAGTGACAGGTCCACTTGGGGCAAACTGATCTATGTTAAGCACCTTTGAGCATTCACATGGAAAAGTGCTATATAAATGCACCACTTTACTTTTATTCTTACTTGCAGGTGAAGAAAGGTGTTAAACGAAAAGCAGACACAACAACACCAACAACACCCTTGGCTGGTCCATCTGAACTACCTCTTTCGGCACCAAAGCCAGCCAAAGTACCGGCTAGACGAGAATCAACAAGACAAATCAAGAAACCCACAAGAGACTTACCTGAAGCACCAGCTCCAGTGAGCTCCGTAACTTGAAATTTTACTTGCAGTTTGTCATACTTAATTACCATTTTATATCAAATCTGCTAAATTTTCCTAAATAATTTTTATTGAATCAGGAAGATCAAATTAAAGAGGGGAATTGAGGTTATGGTTTCAAACTATGAGACTTGGAATTGTGTTTTTTTTTGTTTAAATTATTTTATTATTAGAAGTAATTTGGCATTGCATTAACCTAAAATCTGATTTCTAAAGCCAGCAATTCTTTTTATTATAACTTTTAGTCAAGAGGAAAGAAGAAACCCCTTTCGGAGCAGCTCAAGTATTGCAGCAACATCTTGAAGGATATGTTTTCAAAAAAGCATTACGTAAGTTGATTTTAACCTTTTTGTAGAAACAAAAAAGCACACAGGCTTGACAAGATGCTACCTAGTTGATCAGACCAGTGGCAAAGTATGCCTGTCCAGTTTTTCACAATGCGCTCCCAGCATACCTGTCAGCAGAACTGGAGAAACTTCAGAAACACATTATTTTTCCTTTTATGCATTACAAAGTAGCTTTTGCTACTGCCGACCTACCTAGCATGTATGAGCGCAGGGAAACCATTACAGCAAAGCTCTTTAATGACGTTATCGCAAACCCTGATCATAAGCTGCATAGCCTCCTCCCAACCAGAAACCAGTCCAAATACTCCCTAAGAAATGCCATAACATACCATCTTCCAGGAGCCAAAACAAATAAATTGAAAAACACTTATATACAGTAATTGTAAGTAAGTTTTATTTGAAAAATATTTTCCATAGTTTATCCTGTAATTTTAGATACCCCCTTCCTAATTTTTTTATATATTGTTTTTAAAATATTGTATCACCTGTAAAGTTTTAATGTAATTCAGTAATAGTTTGCTGCAATTTTAAAGCTCAGTTAAATCTATCTATTTACCTATCCTCTCAACTGTTTTCACTTCTTCATGAATTAGTCTTCAAAACTTTATGCTACTTCCATACAACTGGATCATAAATTTCTTCATTGAACAAAACAAAACAAAAATCTTGACAAGAGGTAATGTGTGGTTCAAAAACAAAAAATTACACATTATATATTGTATGTTAACATCCTTTTGTTATCTCATCAGAACTACTCCTGGCCATTCCACAAGGCTGTGGATGCAGAGGCTCTTGGCTTACATGATTATCATGATATTATCAAACAGCCTATGGACATGGGACTTATAAAGGTTGGTATCAATTGAACATTTAGCATCAGTTAGGATATTTGGTTGTTTGTTTTTCAAAAACAAAATATTATTGCCAGAGAAATCATTCGGATTATTTTTGTTATCATTCTTTTTCTTAAATTGTTAACGATTTCATGTCTAAGAGTGCCTGATAGCATGTTTGTAAGTTTTCATAATTTAGGTCCATAAAATTTTGAGGTGTAGAGGACAATCTTACAAATTGTCAAATTTCATTTAAATTATTCCTAGCACTTATCAGCGTAACTTTTCCATATTGTTTCTTGGAGGGAAAAAATTTGGGACTGAAAGGCATAAGAGTTAATTACAACTGATCTTATATCTGGATAAACTCTGTTTGGTTGCAGAACAAAATGGATAGAAGGGAGTATACATCACCAGCAGAATTTGCATCGGACGTGAGGTTGATGTTTAGTAATTGTTACAGATACAACCCTCCAGATCATGATGTTGTCAACATGGCCAGACAGCTACAGGTCAGTGTTGCGTTATTTCTTTCACTAGTTTAGATTAGTAAGAAAAAGGGTTTATAACCCAATTCAAATTGTTTTGGGTCTTGCAGTTCAAGTTCCTTTTGTAAGATTGTTGTTTGATTAAAGTACCACCATTAAGGAAGTCTGGCGCTTCGCCATATTTGATACCAGACAAAGCAACGATCACACTTGTGTTCAGTCACTTGTATCCCTGTAATACCTAACATGAATGACTTAACCCTTTCAGCTCTAAGGCATTTGTCAACATCTAAATTCTCCTTACAGTAGACAAAAGGAAACAAGCTGGTTGGTACTGAGAATACAAAATTTGATCATCCACCAAAAACTCTGGAAAATGAATTAAGAAACTCTTCCAAACTTCTCATAGGAATACTATGGACTTAAGTTGGAAGAATTTACAAACTCATCTTTCGGCACTCTTAGGGGTTTAGGGGTTAAAGGGTTAAGGGAAATGCCCAGCTAAACTATTCCTAGTTACAAGGTCTTAGCCTGGTACCAGTTTTGATAACGGTGCTCAGGAGTTTTAGCTGAGTACTTCTCAAGAGTTGTCTAAGTGACTCGTGTTCAGCCACACTGCGATTGTAATGCTTTCAGCTTAAGTCGACATTTCCCAAACCTCACCAGCTAATTCTGTTGTGCACAATATCCTCTTTCTTTGTTTGAACATCAAGTGATTTACAATTAGTCAGCAAGTTTGTAAACTTTGAGAAAAAAAAAATTTTTTTTGTTTGATTGTGTTTATTTATATGTTTGTATATCAATTTTTACCAACAGGATGTGTTTGAAATGAAATTCGCCAAAATGCCAGAGGAACCAGAGCCAATATTACCGCCGTCGCCCACCCTTCCCCCAGAACCCGAACCCACTCAATCTTCAGAGGAGTCATCAGAATCAGCTGTCGAAGACAAGGAAGCTGAGCGACAGGAGAAACTTACACAGTTACAGCAGCAGGTAAATCTTTTTACCTTGCATTCCCTTGGTAATAAATATGAAAATAAAAAGTTGTTTGGTTACATAAGGGAAAAATAACCACAATATTTTCTTTAAAAACCCCGTTTTCTGTAGTAATTGTGTTTTTTTTAAAGAAAAATTTACTGAAAAAATTACAGTTTGTTTTGAGGGGTTAATACTACCTTGCCTTATTTGATGTTGGGTTTGATTTACATGCTTCCAAAAAAGTTGTTCAAGTTTTGTTTAAAAAATGTACTTCTCTCTGTTGATTATCTGTTTGGTTGTGCACAGAAGTTAAAACATTAAAGCGAGCTTTGATAAACAAACCAATCCTTGATCCCAATTTTAGTTTTTTCTATCTAAGTGTTTCTAGTGTTCTGGGTAATTTTTCATGATGGCTGTCAGATCTTGAGTGTGTTTATAAATATATAAGCCACTGATGAGTTAATACTTTAAGAGCACAAAAGCAAAATTAGTACACCTACCCTCCTCTCTCTTGGTGACTGCTAAATTAATATTAAATTTTACGGTTTCTGTAATAGTTACAGCAAGTCATATTAACAATAAACATTTTTTTAGTTAATTTCAGTGCATGAGCAGCTGAGCCAACTGACAGGTGAAAGTGTGCTCATGAACAAGGCCAAAAAGAAGTCACAGAAAAAGTCCTTAAAGAAGGAAGCTGTGCCAGCGTCGACTGCCACTAGCACCAAGGCAGCCAAGACTCAGTCTTCATCAAAACAAACCAAACCAACACCAAAAACCCAACCAAAATCTGAAAACAACAAGTCTAAAAAACAAAGTGCTTCTAAGAGGTCAGCTAATAGCAAGTAAGTTAAATCGTCAAATTTCTAAATTTGTATCTGTAACAGTTTTCTGTAGTTTTGCTTGTTTGTACATTAATTCTACAATATTTAATTGCCACTTATGTGATTAGTAACCAGAGGTGTTGAGAATTTCTCAGCACAGACTATTTGTTTAATAAAAATGAAAATATTTAATATAAAAATACATTTTTTATTTTATAAAATAATGACAGTGATTACACATTCTTTTGTTCATTTTCAGCTGGTTTAAGATTTTTTTAACCCTTTTAGCCCCTTAGTGTATTGCTAAATTCTCCCAACTAGAACCCATACATTTCATGTTACCAGTTTGGGAGAATTTTACTTTTCATCTTCAGTAGTTTGATCGATGGCAATTTTCTTTTTACCAGAATAAGTAATATTTTGTTTGAAGTATGTAGAAAGAATATAGGTGTTGATAAACTGGTCAGGGGTAAAATTGTTAAGGAAAAATATTTAGTGGATCCATAAGCGTTTAGGATGGTGGGACCATGTCTGCTGTAAATAATTACATTGCAGTTCAACCTCCAAAGAACCTATGGGACAGGTTTCAATTGTCTGCCTTAAAGAGGTCACTCATATACGGACTTATCACATACTTAGTTCTATATTTACATAGTAGATTTCATCAGAATGCATGATTTCCATATTATCATGTGTGATCAGTATGAAACTTTTCCTGTTATTAAAACAACTTGTCAATCTACTTTGTTGATGATTGAGAGAAACATGTAGAGTCTCACTAAGAATTTGATAAAAAAAATTACAGGGCTGCTCGGAGATACAAATTTTATCCTCTTGTGTTGAAATTATCATGTACCTCTGCGCAGCCATGTAATACCCTCTATTTATAATACAGTAAATGGCATGGCAAGGATCTGGGTGTCTGACTTGAGGGGTTTGACTGTATTTTACTTTTCTTAACTGATTTCGTTAAATCAGTTAACTGATTTCTACTATCAATTTCCTTGTAGAATTGCAGCAAAGAAGAAAACAATAGAACCTGACAGTGATGATGAGTTCTCAGCAAAGCCCATGACGTATGATGAGAAACGACAACTCAGCTTAGATATAAACAAATTACCAGGTCGGTTTTCCTAGTGAATGTTTATTCTTGTTGTAATAAATTGATATAAGATTAGTGTTTAATATTTAGAAGTATTATTATTTAAATTTGCCGAGTGGCGTTCTTTAAACTAAACGCAAATAAGCCAAATACAAGCACAGAAGAAGTAAACTGGATCCAGAAATGGATGTACATTACAAGTAAAGAAATTAATTCCTGCTCAAGGGATAATATTTTTTCCAAAGAAGTTTTCCGTTAAATTACTAGTCTTTATTTAATTTTTTTTATATTTAGAAGTATGTAACGCTTAACAGTTTTCTTCAGTTTCGATGCAGCCTTGCTATGTATTCATTTAGTCAGTAATTCTATATTTGTAATTATAAAGAATATCTTAATTCCATCTTTTGTTGCAGGGGATAAACTTGGCAGAGTTGTGCATATTATTCAGTCAAGAGAACCAGGATTGAGAGACTCTAACCCAGATGAAATTGAAATTGATTTTGAAACACTGAAACCATCCACTTTACGAGAACTAGAAAAGTATGTTCAGTCATGCTTGAGAAAAAAACATAAGCCAGTTGTGAAAAAACCAAAGAATGCTGAGGAGAGAGAACAAGAACAAGCTCGCAAGAAAGAAGAATTGGAGAGAAGGCTACAGGTAAAATTTGGAGATATGCTTACACAATACTATATTAAAATGTAAAATTTTACCAACCACTACTGCTAGTAAGTATAGCAGATGTTGGTTTAAAATTCTGAGCTGATGATGATTGAGTTTAACTTTTTTTCTTACCAAGGATGTAAGTGGGAAGTTAGGAGGCACAGTGCAGCCCAAGAAGCAACAGAAAAAAGGTTAGTTTGGCTCACAAAATCATCACAGATAAGCGAGACTTGCATTTTCTTTGGTTGGTCTGTTACTGCCAGGTTTTGGCTACAGAGATTAGATGTTTTATTGAAAGTGTGTGTTTTACCCCCTTGATCCACACTCTTGTTTGGCCAAAGCTGTGATTATTAGAGGGAATCAAAGATTTAAAAAAATTACAAGTCTTGTAGATCATTTTAGTTCTTGGTGATCAAACAAAGCTACACCAACTCCTTTCCTTTCTTGTTTTTTCATATATTTTTAGAATACAAGTTGCTTTTAAGTGTATGTCTTTCTTTTGACTTTTAAAATGAAGAATAATACTATCAATCCTTGTTTGAATAATTTCAAAATAACCTGTGAACCTCCTTTTCTTAGACTCGCATGGTGGTCAAGCAATTTTAGATGTTGTTGGCAATGACACTCGACCCTCAAGACTGAGTGAAAGTAGTAGTAGCAGTGGTAGTGGCTCAAGCAGTAGCTCGGACTCGGACTCTAGCTCAGGTTCATCTAGTTCTGGAAGCAGCTCTGATTCCGAATCAGGTAGTGAGATGTGAAAATCGGAGTAATTCATGTATAATAAAAATAACAAACAATAGATCTCAACAAAATGCTAGCCAATCGTGATGCTTGCTCATAGAGTTGTTTTTCTCGCAATGACAATTTACTGAAAACCATCAAGGTTTCATCACAGAAAAGGAAAGAACTGACTTCTTTGGTTTTATTTGTTCAGTAGGAAAAATCTAATTATACCTGATGTGAAACGTCAAAATAGTTATATTACACACTTTTTTAAGAATATGAATATAAATGTTGGTGTTCCTCAATATGTTTTTCATTGAGTGTCGTTGGGCCAAACTTTCAACAGAAGTGACCAACCATATTGATTCTATGAAAAAGTAAAACTAGTAGGGTTAAGAACAGATTGCATGAAGTTATTTGGAATGTTCTACTCTTTTAGGATTGTGTTACTAGAAAATGCACAGTTTCATTTCTCTTCTGTTTGAAGCATCTTAAACTTTAACTAGTTTCAAATATGATTCGAATGTTACCCTATTAAACCTGGTAGTAGTGACCTAGTCAAAGAAACACAGCTGTTTTATTTTTTATTCTGGTCACTAATTTGAAGGTATGGACAGAAAACTTTAGTGTGAAGCACATTCTTTAAACAGGGTTAACCAGTCACATTTCTTCCTTAAGATTTCAAGCTTGCTTCTGGCATCAAAAAGAATCTGAAAAGAGAAAAAACTTCTAACATATTACCAGTTTTTGAGATGCCATACAACATCATATAGCAATTGTGAAATATTTTGTAAAAGTAACAGTGTTATTGATACTTATAAAGTTCAAAAGCAGATTTTTTAACAAGTTAAACCAAAAGTTTGTTTTGACTTATTGGTTGTCAATAACTGTTTTAAAAGTGTTTCCATAGCTTTGGTTGGAAGTCCTCAGTGTTGTAATCTATAATTAGTTGCTGTTAATGAGTTTGCAGTTGACTTGAGGAGCAAACATTGCTTGTCAAAATCATTATTCTGTATTATGCCACATCTTCAACCAAATATCTCCCATTTAAAATCATTTTGAAATATTTAAGTCAGGAATTTGATAAAGCAAATGTTAACAAGCTCAAGACATGAATCGCTTTTATCAGTTGAGTGTGAGAGGGGGGAGTGTTTAGTACAAGGAAAGCCTCGATTCCACCATTCACAAGAATTTTGGAGAATGAGCAGCACAAGTTCTTCACGAGTTGCCCTATGCTGTGTCGCCAACTCCGTCTTTTGTTCCTGCTGTTCTTTGTGACAAAGAAATAGGCTTACAGAGTAATCGAAGTTCTCTGGGTTCAACCATTTCAGTCTTAGTCAGCTTATCAGTCTCTAACATTTCCTTATATATAACACATACGAAATAAGGCATTTGGTAAAATTTATGGAAAATTCAAGTCCCAAGTAAGCTAACGGCACATTGCTAAATTCTCCCAACTTGAGTCAATATATTTTATTTAACCAGCTTAGGAGAATTTATTTTTTCAACTTCAGTAGTTTGCTGTGTTGATCAATTCCCATATTCTCATTACAAAACGCCTTGTACTATATGAGTTATGTGAACGAGAAGTTAGATGTTGATAAACTGGTTGGGCTGAAAGAATTTAAGATCTCCATTCTCAACTGATAACTGCATTTTGTCAGAATTGAAACAAAACACTAAAGGTACAGTAATAAGGGCAACAAAATAGTCCAGTTTGTCACACAAAACTGCTGCAAAACAGGTTGAAAGGTATAGTTGCATATTTTTCCACCTGCATACAACTTGCAGCAAAATGTTGTCAGCCTGCAGCAATCAGAAGTCAGGAGGATTCGCTCAACTACTACAATTTAATTTTGCTGCGAGACAGGCTTGATGGAAAAATTGCTTTTCAACCTGTTTTGTAGCAATGTTTTGCTAGACAAGTTGAAAGATTTTGTTGCTCATTTTACCATACCTTAAATTGAAGGCATTGAGTTTGACACTTCAGATGTAGAACTAGCAAGAACTTCAGAGGAATGATTACAAATTTCAGTTATTAAATTGAAACTAATTTCTTGTAATTTTGAGTATTTTTGCTTTTTCTCTGGTTTGCACTCTCATCAGAGTTTATTTTTAATCTGTTGCACATTGTATTTCAGAGCTAGAATATGTAATTTGATGTTATTGTTAGGTTTTTCCAATGAAAATGTGAAACCAAGTTTCATCTCTATTTTATACAGTTCTGAGCACTCAAGTTAGTCTCTTTTATTAGCTACAAAAACTGCACATTAAGTCGTCATTAATTTTTTATTTGCTGGTCAGATGCTTGTACATAATTTTGTTAATTTAATTTGTACAAAGAAAATTTTGTTAGGTCGAACCATAATGTAATCCAATGCTCTATGTTTATTGTTAAACTTTTCATATAATTTAAATGTAGTGTTAGTTTTTCCAGGTTAAGGTAAAATGTAGTTGTATTCAAGGGGTCAGTTCAGTTTTCTTATTGGTGAAAAAATTGCTGATTCACACAGAGCTTGTTGCTGTTTTTTGTGGCTTTATGGTTTAGCTCTGTGTTTGAATAATAAGAGTTTTAAAAGCAGTACAGTGCAAAATGGCTATGGCTTGTTACCACTGAGGTCTTGTTTGGTTTAAAATTGTCTTCAAGAAACTGTAGCACATACAATCCATATCAAGTAAACAAGTGGCAGTTGTGTTGGCTTGCAGCCCATCTGCCTTGTTTATTCATTGTTATAAATCATTACAGACTTGTACATTTGTAATCTACTGACAACTTTTTATTAAAATTCAGAAACCAAACTTATTCTATTTGTTTTGAGTCTAGTCTGTCACAGTTGTATTATGGACTATATAGCTCTGTGAATGTACCAGCCAGAAATCTAATGAAGTTCTCTTACTTGGAACAGAGTCTGGTGGTTTTGCCCACAAAACATCCCACAGTACTTCCAAGGTACTATACTACTCACCTAACTCGCTTAGATAACTCACAGTTGTGTTCTGGCAATATCTTTTGTGTTAAATCTAATTACTGCCCAACTGTATACTACTCTTTCACATGTAAGACTTTTTCAGAATTAAAAGCCAGAGTAGTGTTGTGAATGTGAAACAAAGTGAGATTTTTACCCTAGATTAAAGCCTTTCAATTCTTTTTAACTTTCCCACCCAATGTATATTTTGCTTCTTTGTGCACACAGCTCTTAACTACCACATTACATCATAGGAAATTCTTTAATGCATTCTACAAAAAGCATGACTAGGTACTGACCTGATTAGAATTGTAAGAGTTTGTTCAGGAATACCCAATTTATCACTCTTTCACTTTTTCAATAAACTGCTAATTCTCAAAAGATGATCTGCGAATTTGTTAAGGTTATTTTGTTTTGAGTTTGGAGGTGAAGGGTTTTTTATGCTCATTTCTTCTACTGTTGCATTTCCCATTCCTTTTTACTTGTCCTGAAGCCTGACTGTTCTTTCCTGTCACATTACCAGAGCAAGTCTGCTAGTCAGGCGGTGCCAAGGGTGACGCCCACACCAACCAAACCAGTTGCTCCTGCCGTCCCAGCGCCTGGTATGTTGGCACTTTTTGTGTTTTACACCATACCACATCTAGCTCAGCAGTTTCATTACATATACTGTTAAAAATCTTCTCTACTGTTTTCCATTAAGGCACTCTTTACATGTTGAGCCTTTTAGCTGAAATTTGTTTGCAAAAACCATGCAAACCAAGTTTCACCAGGCATTGCACCATAAAACATCAAAGGTTGAAACTTGTTTGAAAACATTGATTCATTATGAAGGGTGGTGAGACAAGTCTCACCAAGTGATGTTATAAAAATTTTTGTTGCAACTTTGATCGCAGTGACTTTTGCAGAAGTAGAATGAGGTTCTACTTTTTGTGAAACTATCTCACAATGAAAATTCAAATAAGTTCAAGAAAATTTATTGAAATGGTGCAATGCCTGCTGAAACTGCTTTTCATTTTTGAACACAAGTTTTGGCTAACAGTTTCAATTTGTAATAGCAGCTTAAAGGAGTCAGTCACAATTTTTGACATTCTCTCAAACTTGCCCTCTATTGCTATTTTGAAGTGCCCTGGCCCCAAATCTAATAGTTCTCTTAAAAACCATGTTTATAAGAACATAGTAACAGAAACATTTGATTATTTTTTAAAAGGGTGTACAGATCTTGACACTGTTCTGTCCTCATATTGTTCTTTGCACAAAATGAGAGTGTCAAAGATTTTTGCTGACCTCAAAATCAAAACTTGCCCATCTTTGGATCCTTTGAGAAAGAAAAAAAATTATCACTGGAATTGAATCCATTATTGTAGATCAAGTAAAATTTAATTATATACCATATACAATGATTAGTGTCAACCAACTAAATTATTACTCTCGCTAATGCTGCAACCTGATTGGCTGCATTACTGTCTATTGAGCAACAGAAAAACTGCGGGGTTCTTTTTTAGCAAAAACAACATTAAAGAGAAACAACAAATTTAATCCTTTAACCCCTAAGAGTGCTGAAAGATGAGTTTGTAAATTCTCCCAACATAAGTCCATAGTGTTCCTATGAGAAGTTTAATTCATCTTCCAGAGTTTTTGGTGGATAATCAAATTTCATATTCTCAGTACTAACCAGCTTACTTTTTTGTTTACTGTAAGGAGAATTAAGATGTTGACAAATGCCTTAGGGCTGAAAGGGTTAAAAGCAGTATATTAGTTTGTTTCTACTAATAAAAACAATTGAGGATTTATGAATCTAATGGACAACACAAAGCATTATGCTTCTGGCTATCAACTCGTTGAAAGCTCCTTTTGTTGTCTAATGGTTAAATAATAGCTAAGTGAAATCCCGATTGATCACAAAACTTTTGAAGCCTTTCTTAACCCTTTCAGCCCAAGTCAGTTTATCAACATCTACCTCCATCTTACATAACTCTGCCCTTTCACCCCAGCTAGTTTATCAACATTGAACTTCCCCCTACATATTTCAAACAAAATGGGTCATTTTGTAAGGAAAATAAAAGGAACGGATCAAACATTCTAGAACTATTGAAGATGAAAGGTGAAATTCTCCCGAACTGTTAACAGGAGGAGTATGGGTTCTAGTAGGGAGAATTTAGTAACATGCCATTTGGTTTGTTTGGGGCTGAAGAAGTTAAGATGTTAGTCAAAAATTTTGTGTTCTGATAGAACTTGCCATTATACTAATTTTGATCCATTAAGACTCCCAATGTACACCATTTAAAGGAAACCTGCACTCCAAAACCATTTATGTTTAGAAAACATCAATTTTAGATTCCATAATGTACTTAATTTTAAAACAATTCACTTATTGATAATAATCTGCAAGAGTTAGTAAAGAAAGCCCTAGTCAATATCATGGCAGCCACCATGATGCACTGACATCACAATGAGAAACTGTCAAAGAATCAGCTCTATTTCCTTGTATTGCTCTCATTTATTGTAAAGATATCCAGTAGAATAAAAAGACATTTTCCATTTTTAAGCAATTAAACAATTAAAGCCTCTTATTTTTTTGATAACAAACTACAGTTTCACATTGTAACCTGGGGCATCAGTGGCAGCCTGTGTGATTGACTTGTACTTTCTTTAATATTATTATTTTTGCAGAATATGAATCATTTTAAAAAATACTATTTTTGGAATCCCAAACTGATGCTTTTAAACATAATCTATCAAAAAGGTTTGGCGTGCAGTTTCCCTTTTAAATTTTCAATAGCTGCAGTAATTACAAAAACAGAGTTTGTGTTCCAGCCCCAAGTGTTAGATTTCTTGAAGCTGTTGGGAAAAGCAAAACAGTTTGGTGAAGCAGAATTAATACTAAATCAGTTTTACTTTGGAGCCTATAGATTTAATGATAGTGGTAGAAGGGAAATAGATGGCTCACCATTTGATCATGTGTTAAATCTGGTACAGAGAAATTCAATAATTCTAACAATTGGCTGCTGAAGTGTCAATAGATGTGTAATTTATAGAAAAGTTTTGATCATAATAATGAGTTAGTTGTTACTTCACTGGTGATCCAAGACTTGTTTTTTTGTTACTGGCCTCAAGGAGTTGGATTAAAAAGGTTTATTTGTAAGCAGCGCTTTAAATCAGCTGAAATCAGTCCATTAACAACAGAGACTTGATCTCTGACGAAGTTGAGGGCTGAGGGCAAGAACATCATCAGTGATTGTCAAAAATTTTTAGTCATCATGTTTTTTTATGAAGATCATCAGTTGTAAGGTCACCAAAATAATGCTTGTAGCAGAATTAAAAAAGGGAAGAAACTCGAAAAAAGGCTTAAAAAAATACAGAAGTCTTTCAAGAACCCTAAATCAACCCAAAACTTACTTTTGCACTAGACCTTTTGATTTTCCTGAATTTCTCTGTTGTATTGTTGGTAAATAAGGGTTAGGGTTAGGGTAGTTAAAATGATTGGGAACATGGTGTCTAAACTATTATAATTTTTGACCCTTTTCCAGAGTTTTATTCAAAAACTTGATTAAAAAATTTAGTTTTTATTGCCTTAATTTTTCTCCTAAACAATTAGTTTATTTAACTGGCTAAACAATAAAATGATACATTGAAAACCAAATTCCAAAGTTAAATATTGATTTTATTTATTTATTATGCTTTGCCTTAGTAAATTATGCTCACACATATAAATAAGAGGCAAAATAAAGGAACCTGATAAATACACTGGAGGTGTAGACAGGGATACCACAACAGCCGGGAGACAATTACTGTAGTCTCAATGAACAACAATCTTCCCCCAAACTATGAAGTTAAAAGCATAAGTCTAGCAGTGATTTTTTGTAAAGTATTGTGGGGTCAAAAAAAAAAATTTATATTTCTCAGAATTCTTTATCCTATTTTGCTTTATTTTTGGATAAACACTTCATACCAATTCTTGGTAATTCAACCAATTTTAGTTAACTAGCTGTTTCTTATTTGCAACACTTTTGTTGTTTAACTGGCTGGAGCTGAGAATTAAAGGTTACTTTCCTATTTTGACATAATTCTTGCAGTTCCAAAAGCAGCAGTGGCAAAACCTGCAGAAAAACCACACCCTAAGCTTACTGTCACACAAAGGCCTTCCACCCAAACTGCCACCCAACCTCCAAGTCAACAACCCCCAGCGCTTATCCACAATGTCACTTCGAGCCACACCCCAGTGGTACAAACAACACATCAATCATCACAACCTACCCAGCTGAAAACAGCTACAACCCCAATACCAACAATCCCAAAGCTTACATCCACCCAGGCAGCTGCCACCCAGCCTACTGTAACCACTCCTCCTCCTCCGCGGCAAATGCAGTCATTCACTCCTAAGCCACAGACTTCAGCAGCGTCCATGATGAGGTCGCAACCAGCAGTGCCGTCGCCAAAACCTTCCTCTATACTGTCATCCACCATTGCAGCCACAACTAAAACAACTTCAAGTGGGGCCAACGAGAAGTCTAATGCCCCTGCAACAAGTAAGTGTCAGTGCACATAACTTGTTTTGACAGTTGAGTAACTGTATCCATTGAGGGCTCAATTAGTTAATTTTCAAATAGCCAGCTGGCTAAAG
>JAOBAT010057976.1:6224-26753 GCA_026413305.1 Hydrozoanthus tunicans | reverse complement strand
CTGAGTGAAGGTCCGGCACCGGGAATCGAACCCGGGCCTCCCGCACGAAAGACTGGCACCTTACCAACTAGGCTAACGGGCCTAGAATAAGATAGAGTGAACTTCCTGTTTTACTTGGAAGCTGTTTTTTGAATGCAAGTTTATTGAGTGCATTATACAAATGAGAAAGAGATTGTGGTACAAGTAAGACGATATGTTGACTCCATATTCAATCATGTGACTCGATTAGAATACAAGTGTTCTGAATCGAAGGTCTTCCTTTAGATCAAAGTCGTGGAAAGGGAAACTGAGACACCAGTAACAGAAGCAAGATCGATATCTAAAGCAGTAGCAAGTAATTCAAGTTGTTTACCACATCAAAACGAAAAAAATGGAGAAACAGACAAACTGGAGGCAATATCAGACGTCCAAGCAGAAGCAAATGATACGAGTTTGTTTATCAGGTCTAAGCAACCGTGAAAAAGAGCTTCCAACATATGGGAAGAAACTAGGTGGCGATATTAAAGACCTACAATCAAAAGTTACCTTGGTTTGTGCTACAACTGCTCAAAACCAAGCACTCCCTGGAATTTCTTCCGATGTTTAAAAAAGAAGAAAGGCTTGAAATGGTCTTCCCCATTTCTCACAAAAGATTCAACTTCAAGTGAAAAGTCTGATTATGGTTTGGAGTTTGAAGAAAAAGGTACAAACAACAACATGAAAGGGGGAGCTGTTGTATCTGCCACTTTAGAGTCTCTAATTATGAACATGATCTAAGACACCGTTTCAGTACCGCTTGCGTTTTAACTTAAGATAATAGTTTAGTTTTAATTCTGAATTTTGATTGAAATTAAAGTTGTTGTTTTTTGTGCACTATATTTTCCTTATCACTGACAGCTCTTTTAAAAGCTGGCTCGGTGAGTGTCTTATATATTTCAGCCGTAGTTGCAAATGAAAAATGTTGCAGTTGATGGTGGAACAACAAACTTTCTCTACTGAAAGCGTCACGACCACAATTTGCCTGCTTGCAAGCGGTTTGATATTTTTAGCGCGAAAAAACACAGGGCACGGCGTTGGCGCCACACTGGGATAAAAAAATCCAAAATGGGTTGCAAAGCCATGCCCTGTGATTTTTCGAGGATTTTTCGCGCTTAAAAAAAATTTAAAACATCCTTTGACCGGTGTCCCAGAGCCGTAGAGCCAAACATGACGAGAGGCTCTGGGAACGAGATTGTCGTGGCTCGTGATTTGTTTACATTATCTTTGAGATTCTCATTGATAAGCACCGATGAGCTTTAAATCGCAGTATTACTACGAAAAGACTAAAAAAAATCAGCATAGACATTTGTTTTTTGATAGAATCATGGCAGAAAGCGTCTTCGAGTCCGTATTGGAGACGAAACTCAGGATGTCAGCAGTGCAGTTGGCAGAAAAAATCCGAAACATGGAGTATAGCGCTGAAGAGGTTGTGTTGGCATTCATTGAAAGAATTATGTCCGTAAACGCTGAACTTAACGCAGTTGTAGGCGAAAGGTTTGAAGATGCACTTCAACAGGCTCAAGAGATTGACGAAATGCTTCGGGTTCTTAACGAAGACGAGCGAAAAAACTTGAAGAACGTGAAGCCATTGCTCGGAATTCCTTTTACTGCTAAAGAAGCGTTTGCGATTACCGGCCTTCCAAACACTAGTGGATTGGTTTCACGAAAAGGATGTATTTCTGAAGAAGATGCTTTGGTTGTGACAAATCTTCGCCGGTCTGGTGCGATCCCAGTGGCTGTGACAAACTGTTCTGAGCTTTGTATGTGGTGGGAAGCGTCGAACCGAGTTTACGGTACAACTAAAAATCCTTTCGACCTAAAGCGAATCGCTGGCGGAAGTTCGGGCGGAGAGGCGGCTATACTCGGTGCAGCAGGGTCTGTGTTTGGAATAGGTTCAGGTGAGAGCACGATTCCTTTTGAAAATTGCTTTGAGATGTTTATTTAAAGACACGAACACACTTTTTTATTAATCAAAGCTTACCTAAGCTTGAGTTTTCTCGTTTTCTTATGGCTGTGAAAAAATATAAATTCTTATAAATATATACTTTTTGATATAAATTCCTGATTTTTTGTTTTCTATAATCAGGAGTAAACAAGGTCAACTTTCTTGAGTTCAAATAAGAATAAATGCGGACCTTATTATTTTCTTCACATCTTTTATTTTTTTCGTTTTTAATGGTTTTGTTGTGAATTTGACAGGGTGAAGCAACTGTTTGATTTAAGCTGACCAATGAAAACAAATGATGTTAATTGAATGAGTGAAGGCACTATAATCAGTTGAGCTTGCCAATGAAAGAAATGATATTAATCTAAAAAATTAAATATTCAACGTTTAAAAATTGATGAGGGCTCCTCATGGAATATACTTCTAAACAAATTTTGTAGAAAATATTATTTTTTTAAGAGACACGACTAGCTAGGTTATATTTAATTGCTTGCATTTTAGATTTGAAGATGTTAGTTTTAGAAATGTCTAGAATGATGCAAGTCAGTTAGAGAAAGCTCATTGAGAAAGATACTTATCTTCTTAAATTATTTAGGATGGAATGAAAATCACGGCCAAGGTTGATAATAACTTTAGACATATAGGGCTGGGGGGGGGGGGGAGGAAACAATGCATCTGCATTGCAGATGTGCATATGATTTGAAAGAGTTAGCAAGGTATTACAATTTACATTAAATTATTCTATTTTGTTTGCATGATCACAACTGTCAGGAAAATAGAAACGAGTCCATTTTTTTTATCCTTCAGATTGTGCATCATAGAATGTCTCAGGCATTTTAGGGGCCAACTATTTGACTTTTGCTTGGGGAGGGGGCTATTTTATATAAATATATCCTGCAAGTGCTGTCTCTTGTAAAAAAATTCCTGCATCATACAAAGCCATATAGACACACTTAAAAACCATCTTCTCACACTAAGCCCTTGAAAAAAATATTATGTGCCAATTGATACAAAATTGTCCAACATTCCCCCCCCCCCACCCACCAAAGTCAAATGGTTAGCCCCTTAACACTGGTTGATCTTTAAGAGCCTGTTGTGTTCATGATTGATCATTAATCTTTCAGATCATATGGAACCAGGCTTTAGTTGCAATCTTTGTTAGCCAGCAAATGTTACTAAACAGGAAAGTCTGGTTTCAGAAATAATTTTTCACAGATAGATATAAACATTTTTGGTAAACTCAATATATATATATCAACTTGTATATCACAATGTGTTTTTGATAGACATTGGAGGAAGCATTCGGATGCCGTCATTCTTCAATGGAGTGTTTGGTCATAAGCCAACTCCAGGTATTGTGCCAAACAGTGGTCAGTTTCCAGATGCAGTTAACAAAGCCTCAAAGTTCCTTTGTACTGGACCCATGTGTCGCTATGCCAGTGATCTCAAACCTATACTCAAGGTAAAAGTATGTACTGATTGCGGCTGTGTGTTGCTCACACTTTTTAGGTTTTCAATCCCAGGTACTCATGTTGCTTTATTCTTTTAAACTCTTTTAAAATGCACTGAACCAAGGGTCGGACAATTCATTAACATCTTTTTCTTCTTTCTTTGGCTGAGAGACAAAATTGACCTTGACTGAATTATGAAAATAAGGATCATTCTGATATTTGGGCTCTATAATATTATTGTCCTTTTAAGAACAAGACATTTCTATTCAATTACAATACAAAAACTTAAGCCACTTCATACGTAGAAGGTAAATGATGTATAAACTCAACATTTTTGCTCCTACTTCCTAAGAGCAGGGTTCTCAATAGAAGCCAGCAACTGGCGGAATTCCGCCGGCTATTCGGACGAAGGTAGCCACCTGTAGTGGCTGTAAAATTTCTCTTTGACTTGTGCACATAAAAAAAAAAATATCAAAAAAGTAGCCGCCTGTTGATACATTTTGGCTGCCTATTGAAATTTCTAATGAGAACCCTGTAAGAGTACATAAAATAGCCTGCATACTGTAGCAAGTGCAAGGGGATTGGGGAGAGTGAGGAGTATTTGACACAGACTGGGATTGGCTTACGGTAACACAGGATTTCTTTTAACAACACCTAAAAAATATCAGACTGACATTATAGGGAGCTTCGAGTACCCACCCTCCCTCCCCCTATGCCCCCCTTCCCCTGGGTGTAACTGCTTTGCTGGCTAGAGTAAAAGAGTGAGCTAACTTTTACATAACAATTTGACTTTCATCTTTTGAAATCATTTCAAACAGAAAGTCACTGTTTAGATATGTTTTTCATAAAAGCTTTGCACACTTGGATATGTGTTAAAAAATTATCTTAAAAAAAAGACATTCATCTCTTTGTCAGTGATACTCTTTACCTTTCTTTAGGCAATGGCTGGTGAAAACAAAAGCAAGCTCAAGTTAGAAAAAAACATCGACCTTAAGAATTTACAAATCTTTAGCATAGCTGATGATGGTGGGTCATTCTTTGCCTCAAGAGTCGACCCAGAACTACAGGCAGCTCAACAAGAAGTTTACCACTATTTTCGCAAGGAACATGGAGTCAATTTTGCTGAGGTCAAACTTGAGAAACTTGCAAGCTCCCTTCAAATATGGTCAAATATGATGTCATCAGCTGGTGGACCATCCTTCTGTAATCTGATGGGCACTGATAAGACATCTGTGAACCCCTTCTGGGAAATGCTCAAATCGTGCGTGGGTATGTCTGACCACACATTACCTGCTATTGGGCTTGGAATTATGGAAAAGTTCCAGTCCTTAGTTCCACAAACAATTTCAGATTCATACCTTACAATGGCAGAAGAACTTGAAGACGAGTTGAACTCAATGTTGGGTGAGAATGGAGTGTTATTGTATCCCTCCCATCCAACAACAGCACCAACTCACAACACTCCACTTCTTCTACCCTTTAATTACACGTATACAGCAATCTTTAATGTGCTCTATTTGCCAGTAACACAGTGTCCAGTTGGGCTAAGTAAAAATGGACTGCCTATGGGAATCCAGGTGGTTGCATCCAATGGAAATGACCATCTTACTCTGGCTGTTGTAGAGGAGATTGAAAGAAAATTTGGTGGTTGGAGTTCATTATTTTCACAGAAGCAGAATGAGTTCCTAAACAAGTAAATGTTATTAATTTACTGGTCAAATCTACTAGTAACTCATTTATATTGTTTAAGGTAATGCTCCTGGTTTCAATAATTATTTGATTAAATTGCCACTATTTTAGACATCAGGTCATTAACTTTAATATAATTTGGAAAAGCATTATTTGGAAAAGCAAGTTATTTATTTAATATTTTTTGTTTAAAGGTTTATTTAGATTTATTTTTGCTATGAGAAAAGAAAAAGGGATATTGAACAAAGTGGGAGAGTTTGTTCTTTACAAGATAATTGTACATAACATTGCTTATATTTAAATAATCATATTACTTTTTAATTATCACATTAACATTATAATTGTCTAAAACATTTTACATATTAATGGTACACACCAGATTGCTTCAAAGGAATTTTGCAATATTATTAGATACCCTAAAATTAAAAGAGATATTTATTTAATTAAATAACTGCTTTTGTTTTTCTATAAAAAATAACAAGGCTTAAAAAAAATATTTACTTCTTGAGCTAGTTTAACTAGATGAATTCAAATTTTTTTTACAATTACTGTATTCAGTAAAGAATTGGTACAGATTTGTTTAATGCTTTGAAATATAGTTATAAATGAAACAAAAACTTTTTTGGTACTATAATTTTATACAAT
Organism: Hydrozoanthus tunicans; assembly: GCA_026413305.1. NCBI lineage: Eukaryota > Metazoa > Cnidaria > Anthozoa > Zoantharia > Hydrozoanthidae > Hydrozoanthus > Hydrozoanthus tunicans. The sequence goes on along the minus strand of JAOBAT010057976.1, from coordinate 21,005 downwards.
GAGGAATAAAAAGAAATAATAGTTAATCTCCCCCAGGCACTTCAAGAAGCATAAAACAAGTGCTATACAGTACAATGTTTTCAGATGTTGCAAAGATTTTGTTACATCTCCAGCAGTTTTAGAAGAAACTTGGGATAAATTAATTAAGTTAGGCATGCAACACTTTCTTGTGGGATCCCACAGAGAATAAAGAGTTTTGCCCTCTCGATGTTAGAAACATGTAATTTCCTGGTTCTTCATAAAATTTAGGATTAATATCACTTGTGCTTTCAATGTCTTCCAAACTCACCAAATCATGATCAAGTGACTCGGACAATTTTGGAAGAAATTGAAAACAATTGTGAAATTAATCCTTAATTTTACTCAGCCCAATGGCATTACCTATACTAATAAACAGACCTTCCTTAATAAACACAAAAACCTCTTCTTAAATACAAAGCACTCCTCAAATACTGCAAGTGTTCCTCAGAGCATCAAATATTAAAATTATATGAACCATGCATAACAATTATTGTAATCTTTTATGTAAAAAGAATTGTCATCTGTGATACAAAGTTACCATAATTAATTTTGTAAGCTTTTAGTCTCAATCTGTTATCAATGTTTATCTTACTTCCCCTTACATAACAAACATGTACATACAAAGACATTTAGTAATCAAAAAACAAAGAAAATGATTACCAAAGAAATTACTTACTACTTAAGATACTGTAAAATTTTAAAAGTAAAATCATTTTTTAGGAGCTCTAGTTTAAAGAATTTACTAGACGAAGAGTATGAATAGGTTGGTTAAAAACCTGTAGAGTCTTATTTAATTCAGATTGATGATATAATCATTAGACTTACTGACAAAGAAATGTCTGCTCCTCAAATATTTTTATCATTGGTGACTGATTCAAATTATCAAGTTTTAGTTGAAATCACCATGTTTAGATGTTGGGGTTTCTTGCCAATTTTGTTTGTAAAGAAAAATATTGTCCTGCATGTGACTAAATTCTCAATGATTTGGCACAAAAAATTAATAAGCAAGGCCTGTATTGTCTTTGTATACACTTAGGTTTATATCATAACTGACAGTCTAAGATAAAGAGTGCAGAGAATAAAATTGTTATACATACATTATATGTTATACTGCAGGCATGCAATGTGTTAATAAAAATTGGTTTACATTACTGTTGTTATTAGTAGCCTCATGTATCTTTTAATAATGAAACAAATTTAGCTCCTTAAAAATTGTTTATTTGATGATAAGAAAACAAGTGCTAACAAAAGAGACCCATAGCAAGTACAACTCTTATGAACTTGTACTTAAACAAAGACTCAGTTTCTCAGCTTGTAGCACAGCTGGAAGCCCATGCACCATTAATACTTGAATCCCAACCAGTTTTTAAAAGCAAATGTACAACTTTTTTATGTTAATTTTTATTTAATATTGCTCTAAAAAGTAATAAATTAAACCAATCATTCTACACCCTTTTATTTATTATAAATCATAACTGCTTACAGTTATGTCACTTTTAGGGGAAATTGAAGCCTTTTCTGAGGTGCAACATGAAAAAGTAATCTCAAGGGGAGATTTTGGTTGGGGTTAAAAAATTTATCATGATAGAAGCATGGGCTACCTGTGCTTCTAGTTCTCTCTTGTATCTCCCTTCCTCCAACAATGGGTCTGTAACAACCCAGAAACCTTAAAAAGCTTATTTGTAAAATTAATACTTTATCTTATTACTGCATATGGTAGTACTGATTTTAGGTCAATAACAGAAACTTATGAATTGTGATTGGTTGAAAGTTGGGTGTGTAATTTCTTGTATAGACTCTTCTCAGCTGCAGGCCTCAAAATTCAAGGCAAAGTTGCAACAAATTTGAGCTATATAAAAGTTTTTATGTTGTAGTCACCTTGTTTGCTTCCATTGTTTGGCTGAGAGAATATAAAATAAATATTTTTTGCTCCTAGTTTTTCCTATGTATACGAACAGGCCTCGCTTCACTTGCTGTTCAGTGAAATTGTCTTCTTGACAGACCTTTTACTTGGCTATTATAATGTTCATTAAACAACCATAATGAGAATTGCAATTAGTTTTTGGTACTACTTTTCTTGATTAAAAATTTGTATCACTGACTGACAAAATTGTGACCAGAGTATTTCCAGTTATTTGCTTTCTCCACTAAAGGCTTGACAGCAGCCATTGTAATGAGAATAGCTTCTTCAGTGCGAATTGTCCGACTTCCTTGCCCAGGGCAGGTATTGATGTAATGATTAAACAATAAACTTGGGTCAGTGATTTGAATATTCTCTTCAGACTCCAGGCTAGCTTCCAAGCCTTTTAGACCTCCAAATACGATCAACAAGTGGCTGAAAAAAATCAGATAATATTTACATGTATCTTTGTTGGCCAGATTAACCCTAAATGAGTCAAATATGAGTATGCTCAATAAAAATTATTATTAAATGGTTACTCTGATTTTCAGTCAATAACCAAATTTCCAGCATTCTGATTGGTTGAACTTAGGTCAATAAGCTACCATACAGACTTTTTTGAGTTACGGACTTCAAAAGTCAAAACAATGTTCGGTGAATTTTATTATCCACTCGAAATTACAAGTTATGAAGATTGACCCGAGAAAAGTTCTACAAGAGACGTCAACTGAAAATAATAACCAGATAGGGTAAAGCAGTGAATGAAATTTTTCAGCGAATGAAGAAAGACCTCGGGCAAAATATTCTCCCGGACAGACCTCGCTCTTGGTTATTAAGATGTTTTTAAAAAATTTTAGACTTTTCTTAATATTGAGCTTTTATTTTATAAAAGATATCAACTGACAGATGCATACCAAAAAACTGAAAATAACAAGGATTGTCATCTACAGTAATTTTTTTTACTTTTAATCTGAAAGGGCTAACTTGATTAAAGGTATTCCCATCATCTCAGTTTAACAAACAATAGACCCTTTTCACACAAGAATATATTTAAAAAAAGAAACTTTGGCCTGCACCAAAATCGGCATATCTGCATAAGCAAAACTGCAAAATTTTGAAAACATTTCCCAAAAACTAAATAAATGCAGATATACTGTATGAAGTTTTCAAACTTTATCTTCTGCCCTTACTATAACAGAGAAAATGTATGGGAAAACTAGAAAACAATATTGCCCAAACACCTTACTTTTCATAGGAAAATAATCCAGTTTCAACCTTTATAATTTACTCCGTCAAATTGCGGGAATTCTTCTTGAGACTTTATAGCTTTATAATTAATGTGCTGAGATTGACTCTGGGCTCGTTTTCAATAAATTGAATATAATTAATGATTCTATGCTATGGTAACATGCATATGATAAAGGTCTACTATTGGATGATGCTGCTGATATAATTTTTTCAATCACCAAAATATTTGTAGGTACAAACACAATAATGTATTTTTTAAAGAATAAATTTAACACTCACTAATTTTTCTTTAGTATTTAAAATAGTATCAAACATTAAACCTGCATAGCTAGCAGTCTTACTATTAGGAGAAAAGTTTGAAAAATCTGGCACAATGTTGGACAAGTGCAAAGGGAGACTGGTGAGAAGAAAAAATACCAAAATGTTCCTCAAGGGGGAAAGAGAATACAGACTTTGTACATTAAACATTTAAAACTCACCTAAATGGTGAGAGCTGCAGTTCATCTATTGAAGTTCCTCTCTCAGATGTGCCGATCATTACATCATATCCATCAGGAAAGGGGCATTGTGTGAACACTGATCCAAATGATGTTGCTAGTCTTACCGTGTACCCCCAGTAAATACCACTCAACACTCGAGGACTGTTTGGTGCCACCACTGTACCTCGATAGGTCTTGGCATCTATGGTGCATACAAAAAAACAAAAAACTTGCACATTAAATTTTAGTGATAGCTACAGTAGGTGTGTATGTACACAGAGAAGTTAATCATTTCAGCCGCAGCAAGTTTCTCAACATCTAACTTTGTACATAACAGGTCCATCGGAACAAAATTGATATTGGGCAGGGGTTGCGAGCATAGCATAGAAGCCCAATTAGTGTTAAATTAAACATTTCTCAAAGATATAAGAGTGCTAAGACAAGGTTTTTAATTGATACACAAAAACACGTGAATAGGGTCTACTGAACTCTTGACTTGATTTTGAATTAAAAAAACTACCAGTTCATTGTGCAATGTTGCCCTAGAATCATCGGCAACTTTTGAATAGAAATCTCAGATTTTATATTGAGCTGTTACAATTCCCGCACAGTGTCCCCCCCAATAATTTTTTGCTTCTGCCACTGCAGTCTCAGAGTTTAAAACTTAAGCAATTAGTTGTGTTACCTGGTTTACTGGGTTGCTCCATTTTCACTGTGACCCGAATGCCACTTTTTAATTGCTTATCAATCCTAACTTCCTTTCTCATTCCTACATTAACATACGAGCCCTTGCCATTTTTCGTAGGGCGGTCAAGAGTTACTCCCTCACGGTACAGTGTGTTGTCATCCATTCGCATATGATGTGGACTGTCTAGTGGATTGAGAATGCCTTCAAAGAGATGAAAACATAAACTGACCATGTTGACACAAGCATACAGTTTGTTAACAAATATTTCTGCCACAGTCCAGTAACTGTCTTCGTTATTAACCCTTTCAGCCCAAACCAGTTTATCAACATCTAACTTCTTCTAACATAATACATATGAAATACATCAATAGAGATATTGAGAAAATCGAAATTGATCATACAAGGCAAACCTTTGTAAAAAAAAGCTAAGCTGGTTATAATTAAAGTATGGAATTACTAACACAACATTTGTGTGTTTTGAGTTGAAAGGATTTATTCAATTCAGGTCACAGGGTCCGAAATTGCGACTCTCTGAATGTTGGCAGCCAGAGTTATAAAATTGGTCACCATCTAGTGATTAACCATTTGTCTCCTCGGAATTTGAATATCCAAGACCAAGTTAAATATGCTTTTTGTGGAAGAAAACAGAAAGCTCCCATAGACAGTTGTACAAAACAAAGCAACAATTATAATTATTTACCAGGCTAAATTTTGTGCTTTACTTAAATTAATTAAGGTGCCATAGAAATTGCTTTGTTTATGTTGTGGCAAGTCGAGCAACAAAGCCGCAATTCTAAGGGAAGAAACCAAGATAACACTTTTGTTTGGTGACCAAACCCTTCCATCTGGCAACCAATATTTTTAGGTAAGTGGCCAGATGGCTCCTTTAGGAAAAAGTTAATTATGGGCCCTGGGTCAAATTAACTTCACATATCATAAGGAGCAGGTGTAGCTCTGTTGGTTAAGTACAGCCTTCAGAGCTAGAGGTCCCCAGATAGATCCCTGGTGACTGCATGCCTCTTTCAACTTTTTTCTGATCAGTGTATCTATAGCTTTGAATACCTGTAAAATGGAGCACTGGCAGAGGGAGGGGGTAAAGGGCACAACATTACATACTTAGGCTTCCATTGTTAACAACTCTTTGAGCTGAAGGAAATATTGACATAAAACATTGGTACCTTTACTTTTTACATAGATCTGTGAGTAAGAAACCTCATCTAGATAAAACACATTTAATGTTGCATTTTGTCAATGATTCTAAACTCTAATAGTGATTCGTTATCAAACTAGTATTAGTTTAAGATAATCAAATCTTACAACATACCAGCATACAGCAAGTCAGAGTGTTTAGGAAAGAAGCTTTTTCTGAGATACTGAGGACACTCCAAATACTGCAAAATTCTAGCCAGTAGGACATTTGCATCGGTCTTCTTGCCAGCACCTTTGAACTGACTGTCACTGTCGTCAACAGATTTGCCTGATTCATTGAACACCACCACTTCATCCACATTGAACACTACCAGGGCTCTGGCAATCTGTCCAATAGAATACTGGAGGTTATCACTATCTTTAAGGCCATCACCATTTTTTCTCATGTACATTTGTAGTCATCCCAACAAGCTAACCTACACTAATAATTTACTAAATGAGTCAAAACAAAAAAATTGCACATTCACATATCAACTTAAATTTGAAGTGTCAACCATGAGTCTAACACCATAGTTCCTACAGGAGGCTCTTCTATAGTGGTTAGGGGGAGGGTCTAAAAAGAGAAACATTAGTCAGTTACTCAATATTTCAGGATAATTATCTCTTATATTTTAGGAGAATATCAACTGAAGTCATTTTAGAAGAGTATGTAGAATAAAATGGGCAGTAGAACTGGGGGGCACTGCTCCCCCCCCAAACAATTTGGTTACCTCCCAATATTTTTTTGGCTAACAACATTTTTTGTGTGGGAGTCTCAGATTTTTATAAGGAACAGTGTGTATTACAGTTTTAAGTATGCCCCCAATAGCTTTTTTTTGCTCTCACCACCAATGAATGAGTAATTACTGAATTTGTAGTTGCTTACTCAGCAAAGAAATTGAAACTGTTTTTCAAAACTGACTAAACTTCTATTTTTCAAAAATAAAAAACGACTTACTATGCTGGTAAGACACTAGGGAAACTCAAGACTATTCAACTGGTTTAAAAACTATGCCATTATTCGAAAAACCATTTGAACCCAAGCAAACAGGAAATGGGCCTATTGGCAAAAAGCCTCACCTGTCCTGCTAGATAGGTTCTCAGTTCCGGTGACTGCGCATTATCAAGTATTGAGCCAGGGACTGCAACACTGACAGTAAACTGCCGACCTGTATGTAAATTTTGTATAATTGTACATGTATAACATGATAAACGTCTACCATTTATTTCAAAATGTAATAACGACGACTGGTGAAACAACATGTGAGTATCATAGATGTTCGGCAAAACCGTGTATGGTAATAGATGGAACAGAACAATGCAGGGAAAACCCCGTCCTACCTTACCTGCACCACGTGGTTCGGGAGATACTACGTCGTCTTCGTGTTTGAACGCTTTTTCAGGAGGTTCCAACGTGCACTCGTCTCTACCTACCTCTTCCTCATCTCGTGTCTTTTGAGATTTTGATTTACGCTTAACTGGGAACGAGTCAAATGAATGCAATCTTAAATAATTTTATTCATTGCAAACATATTAGCAAACAAATGCATTGCCTTGGAGTTGGTGGTGAAAAAATTTCAAATTTAGAACCTTACCCTTTTTTTTCTTTCTCTTTTTTCGAACTTCCGACTGAAAAAAGGTAAGATAAATGCATTAATTAGAAAGATCGTTGCATAATACTGAGGTCTTGGCCTAGATATTCTTAAAGTCAGTATCCCACCTGGTTTTGTTGTTTATCCGCCATCTTGTTTTTTCTACCTGTAATGCATTGTGGGTACCAAAAAATTCTGCGCATGTTTTGTTTTTATGACCGCTGTACACCAGCACGTGAAACTTCGGCAAAAATCGAAAAATAGGCAGCGAAAAAGTGAAGCCGATCAAAAAAAGTTGCCGTTTTAATACTAATCAAATTATAATCGCCCTTATAAATACCAGTTATGCCTTCTGCGGAATCTGAGTAAGTATATTCCTTTCGAATAGTTCTTTTTTTTACCTTCCTATGCCATGTTTTTCAATGACTAAAACGGAGAGACTAGTTGTCTTGTTCAAGTCTTAGTATTCGTCACGTTTAATTCTCCCTGGTAGAAAGACACGTTTCAGTGTATTACTGGCATTTCATGGTTGGTACGTTTATCCGATTTTCCGTGATGCTAGTGAAATCGCTAGTTAGAGTAGACAATTCTTTACCATGTTTAATAGTCTCTCTTGTTTCAGAAGGAACTGTGAATGGGAGCTTAGCTGACATGAGTATTTAGTATTTAATGTGTTGCAACCACGCATAGAATTTTAAATTTATATTTTCGTTCACTGGATGAGTTTTTTTCTTAAAAAACACTCTTTCGGCTGCAAGACTACATTCTTTGACTAGTATTTAAAGAATGTTTACAAGGTAAAACCATTAGATCTGTGTAAAAACATGTCTGACATCATCTACTTCCTCTTTTTCCTCTTGAAAGATGGTTGAAATGGGGTAGATTTAGTACTTGTTAGATTACGTTTTGTGATGAGAGCAAACTAATATACTAGATGTTTAAGTGTTGAGTTCAAGTTGTGTATCATTTTCAGAGAGAAGCCAAGCTGGGGGGATATAGTAGAGGAAGAAGGCGAAGGAATTCCAGGTACTGTGAGCAATAGCCATGGTAAATCTAGGAATTTAAACATCTGGTGACAATAACACTCCCTGTTAGTTGAAGTAATGTATGGTCAGTAGCAATAGCAGTAAACCTTTATTTAAACAGGGTAGATCTTTCAGTTGTAAAAATGGTGCCTTAGAACATGTTTTACAAAACAAATGTGTTAATCGTTGTCACATTAAAAATATCTGGTCTCAGTGTGTTGACTTTCTTAGTTTTTGTTTTTGATTTTTTCCTTTTTTGGGTGTTTGTTTTTGATAAAATCTAAGATTACAGTCAAACCTCGACTGTCTGGACCTCAATTATCCAAATTTCTTGGTTAACAAGACTTCTTTGTATGGTCCCAGTCACATCCAAGATCTATAGCAGAATTTTTTTCTTCAAACTAAATAGCAAAAACTCCAGATGGAACTGAGTTTGTTTTACTTTAGAATATAAACCAGTACAAGTTTTGTGCTAACTTGTATGCTATAACTCATGCAGTGCATTTTATTGAGCTCTGACTAAGTCAGTTGACCTCATCGAGTTTTTAAGCGAAGATTCATGTTCCATCAGTTCAATGAGTGAGTATTTGAAACATCAGACTTACAATACTATAATGTTTTTAAGGTTAAAGGAACAATGTCCAGACCAAAAATCAAGTTTATGTCGTATAGTGTCATATAATCTGTAGTTGATTTTTCATTATTGACAACAATTCTTCGCTATTATTTCTGTCATTATTTCTTTTTTATCTATAAAACACTTAAAATGACTTTGAAATCCCCCATGCTTCTATCTTGCGTGATGGGCTCCATAGTGGAAGCAATGGAACTTTGGAGTCAACTAAAGAAGAAAACAAAAAACATACAGGTCACTTTCTGAATTACAAGATAAAAGGTAGCAAAATATCAAGATCGTTGATTGCATGGTCTGACGAAAGAATTCTGAACAAACTATCAAGTTCGTGCACACTGTAACTAAAAAAGCGAATTTAGTCAATACATTAAAAACTAATTGTAAAACTTACTTCTTCAACTAATATCTTTTTTGATTCCATCTATTAGTAATGTGATTTAGAAAATTGTTGAAAAACTCAGAAGTGCATTAGCATTGTAAACTAACTGCAAGTCTTTCTCACAAATATGCTAATCTGTACTCTACTTGAACTGACCCACGCTTGTTTGTTTCAGTGATCAAATACATTTGAACTAGACTAGAACTTAGTCTCCCATAGTGGGACCACAAGCTTACAAAGTTCTAGCAATAGTTGTTATCCATCTCTTTTTCTATGTAGTTAGTATATTGAAACCAAGTAATTTATGACATAAAATGTATCTAAAGGCTTTTATCTTTCTAATGCACTAAAGTTTAATGTCTTCCTATGACTTGATTGTTTTATGCCAATAGTTTGAAAGCGATTTTCAGTTTTGTTTTGTCAGTCTGTTTTATGTTTAAGTACCTGAACAGTTCATGTTTGACCTTTTAGTGGGCCACTTACCACACCCTACAGAAGAACGGAAGGGAGATACAAAGATAATAACAGAACACAGAAGAAATGATGATGGAAAACTAGAGAAGGTAATTTCGATAACATTTTAAAAGGCCTGAAGACTGTGCTTTTGAATTTGCTTAGTTAGGTCAACAGAAACACACCTTGAAAATTCCTTGAAAAAATAACCAATTATTGACAAGTCCAGGAGTTTTGAAATTTAAGTTTGTCCCTTGTAAATTTGTTAATACCTTTGATTTTTTGTTTTGTATGTAATATGTTTGCCCATTTTTCCACTCAAACTTGTTCCCAGTGTCTTCTGGATAGTTTTTGTTGGATGGTAGTGGGTTCTGGAATGTTGTTTTCACATAAGCCTCCTCTGGAAATGACCTGCAAGTCATCTGTAGTTGTATGGAAAATGTGCTAATGTTCTAGGGTATAATGATAATCTTTGTTATAATAAATAATTGTACTACCGTAGTTCATATAAGTGGTTAAAAGTTATACAACCATCGCTTGGCAGGTTGTGAGAACATACAAGATAGAGACAAAAAAGGTTTCTAAGTCCATTGCAAGAAGAAAGGTAATATAAGTTTTCAACACTATTTTGTAACTCATAAACTTGTAGTTTAGGCAATTGCTTAATTATTATTCTTTCAAATTAAGTGGAGCAAATGCTGAGTAACTGAGGTAGATGTTGATAATTGAAGGTGTTTGCCAGAGACTAAAAGAACAATTGTATTTGATATATTTAAACTCGTAGGTTCAGTCTAAATTTGGTAATACTTATGTCAAACCAAATAATTGTATTGTGTAACTGTATGTCTAGTAATTTATTCTGAAACTGTGTTAAGAGCTGAATAGGTGTTCAATATTATTGTCTCCAGGAATGTCAGTGCCACTCACTATTGCTGATCTTCAAAAAAAACATCAGTAGAGACAGCAGCACTGAGATTCCTAAAATTTGATGCCAATGTTTCTAAAACACAAAAGCAGCTTGGCTTTTTAAAACCAATCACAGCAAAGAAGGTTGGTCACATGATCAGCTACAAGGTAGAAGGCAATCTGTAGTACAGCCGACACCAGTGCATGATGAAGACTAAGAGTAACATAGTTGAAACACAGCATTCATTTAGTTATGATTGTAATTAATTACTTATCATTTTATCAGTTTTGCAAGAAAAGGCATTAAAGTCAGTAGCTAGCAGATTTGTACATGTTTACTACAAGAGTGGTAGTGAATGGTAAATCCAACTGTCTGTCATAAATCTAGACTGTTCGAGATGCCAAGAAGGCCTTGTTAATACCTGAACCTAGCAATGAATAATAATTTGAGACTGAGATTACAATTTGTAAAATCAGATACTGAGACACCAAACAACTTTTCTAAGCAAAATAGAGTTTTCAAGCTCTGCCAAAAATTCTGAGAAGGCAAACCATGTGAGAAAAACAAAGAAAAAATAAAAGTATGAGACCTTGAGAGACATAAAAAAAGATAATAAGCTTTTGAGAACTAGTCAAAGTTTGCAAAGACTTTATGTTTTAAGTGATCATCTGCCACCCCCTACGGCTACAAGTAGATGCATCTCAAAATACATTGATCAATATTTTACTTGTAGATGTGGGCCAAGTTTGGTGACGCAAAGAATGATGGCCCAGGACCCAACCCTTCGACAACCATGGTTTGTGATGATGTTTTCTTGATTCTTTCGTCAACCAAGGAGGTAAGTTGCAACATTGTAATTTATTATTTTTTATTTTAGCTTATCATTCGTTCTTAGCTAATCTTGTGATAATTGAAGGGTCTAGTGCAAAAAACCCTGTAAGTGTCTTTGTATGAGATGCTGAATTCTCCCATTTGTTATGAAGAGATAATGGGGATATTGTAGGGAGAAATGACAACTCCATCAAAAGCCACTTACATCATTTGAGATGAGTTTTCAAAGTGAAAATATAGCTGTTTTCTTTTCTTAAAAGCAAATAAAGTAGTCTGAAAATACTATTTGTTGACACTATTTAGAAAGCTGGGACTTTGTGTTTAAATTTTTTGGGAGAATTTTTCCCATCTTGAGTAATGTATTATTATGTAAGCTTTCTAATCATGTGTAAGTTTGACACTAAGAGATTAGTTTTGTGCATTGACAGGGTGTGAAATTAGGGAATTTTTTAGCAAGCCCATTTGGGTCAATTACTTAACCGGTCAAGGGTATTTTTTTATTGGACATACAAAACAAAATTAACCAGTCCAAATTACATAACAATTTATTGCCATTTTTCTTCCTTAATTTTGCACCCTGATTATCATGAAGTACTTACTGTAGTTTTATGTTGCTGACTACATATTCTTTCAGCAAGACAATGTGCAGGAATCTGACGAGATCAAGAAGCTGGTGGGTCAGAAGATTGTGTCCTGTCGTATTTGTAAGGGTGACCATTGGACAACAAAGTGTCCCTACAAAGATCAACTGGAGAACATTCAGCAGCAAATGGATGCTGATGAAGGCAAATCATGTATCCTTTGTGTTACTTAATCCACTCAAACACTAGCTTCCATAAATCCCCCATGTTTGAGGCTTTCAACAACTAGCCAGACTTGTTGATAAGCTCATAGCTTGAGCCAGTGTAGTACTTGTGTCTGCGACAAAAAAGAATTTGTTTAAATAACAAGGAATGAAAAGTTGTTGAGGTTTTTCACATTCCAACATTGCTGGGTCAACCCTCTATTTGCTAAGTTTTTTCAAGTTAATGTCACAAAGTTTCTAGGAAATTGTCAACTTCTGAGAGACTACACATTAGTTGTCTGAACTTTTAGAACTTTCCTGACTAGCAAAATTAACTGTTATTATCTAAAGTTTTGACATGCTGGTAAGTTGAGTGCTTTTTTTTATTTAAACAGGATGTTTTAGCAGGGTGTGGAACAAATCTGTTGAACTAAATGTATACAGGAAGCAACCTGGCATTACTGTAAATTGGGGTTTTTGTTCTTTACAAGTTAACTTTATATATATGAATATATATTTTTTGAACAGATGGTAACAAACGTCAAGTGAGAGAAGCCCGAAAGAGTATTTTCCTACTTTTTATTCATCATAACTATTTTTAGTGCAGTGTTTTTTAAGGTCATTCCACCGAAATAGAACCTGCACCTATGCAAACTGCAAAAAAGGAATAAAAAAGGGGTGTGCCCTGGTTAACTTTTGAGATATGATTGATACAAATAACCCCTCCAGGGCTATTTTTCTGTTGTTGTAAGCTTGAAGTTAAAACTATGAATTTCTTATGTGACCAACCAAGATAACATCGAGGAGCATAAGGGAAATAAAGGAAGATTTAACTTAAAGAGTTCTCCTGGATTAGGAGAATAATTTTCTCGTGATTTTCAGCAAAAGTATTTTTGGTAAGGAGGCATTTTTGTGTGCTTTTGTTGTTATAACTATATTTCAATACCTCAAAAACCAGTGTATTCTTGTCTTTGTTTTTTTTTATTTTTCCACTCTTGCAACACTCAGATTTTTCCTATTCTTTCTCTTCAGAGAGTCATGTTGAAATTTGACTGACTGATGAAAAAATTCTAAAATCTCTAGGAAAACTGGCAAAACATGTGCTTTTTTACCCCATTTCCAAGGGGAGACTGGAGCTGGTTAAACAAAATGCCCAATATATTATGAAGAAAACTACTTTTTTGCATTATTTTTCCTGATATGTCTTTGAGAGCTCAACATTCTCTAGAAATATGACAAAAATGTGTAAACATTTTATAATTTCTAAGATGCGCAATGCAAAACTGGGGGATTACCTTAAGTTATCTATTTCTTTGACTTGATGTCGTGTAGCTACAGCAACAGAGAGTGCAGCCAAGACTCAGTCAACGACAGGGAAGTATGTGGCCCCTGCAATGCGAGATGGTGGATCTAGACGAGGAGAATCTATGCCCAGACAAGGAAAAGGTAACCACCGCCTAATGTTCAGTATCAGGGTTTCAGATAAGGGCCTGCAAACTACAACTTTGGGTGAATGCTCACTAGAGCAACTTAGAGTTCCTAAGTTCTCCCTAGAACGATACAGCAGCATTATGCACTCTGCCCTTACTCCTGCATGACTCTGCTCTTTTCTCAAAAAAAATAAAGCAGAGAGAAAAGACAAATCTTTATCGAAACTTTCTTTGGAAACTGAATGCACAATGCAGTCAAATTCTACAATGATTCCAGTATCAGCAGAAGTAATTTTTATAAAAATTGAAGAGCAGTCAAAGCAAAAGTTATGCAGACATTTGTTCAGCAGAGCCTCCGCTCTGGTACCTCAGCTCTGGGGAGAGCTCTGAGTTTAAAGTCAGAAAAGTTGTATCATGGGCGGCAGAAGCAAAAATTTACTGGGGGAGGAGGGGGGGGGGGTACAGTGAAACCTGAATTTCCTACTCAAAAGTTGCTGTTGTCAGTTAGAAAAATATTGGGGAGGGCCTGGCCCCCTCAACCAAATTATTAAGGGGGCCAGTGCACCCTCCCCCCTCCCCTGGGTTCTGTCCCCAACGTGAATGGCTAATGTCAAAACTAAAATTATACACTATTAAACCATGTTTATTTGAACTTTTAATTGTTTTTTTTTGGTGTGTCTGATTTCAATTGCTTGATTACCATTTGACAAAAAAATGAAAGCACAGCATTTAATGTCTCCATCTCACACAATTATTAAAGACTGTGTTTACCAAGCAAAAATTTACTAGGGGTTTCTTTAGTGACAACTATTTTAGCCCCTTCTAAGTTTTACCCCTAAAAAATAATAATACTCCTAAAAGATGAGCCGAAAGGGTAAAACTACAGTATTGTTGCCGTAAATACTTAGCAGTTGAGTGATCTTGTTTAACAGATGAGGTGGCCACGATTCGAGTGACTAATCTATCTGAAGACACCAGGGAGAGCGACTTACAGGATCTATTCAAACCATTCGGACCGGTTTCCAGAATATTTTTGGCAAAGGATAAAATAACAAACGCGTCCAAGGTGAGTTTAAGAACACTGAAATGGGTTGTAACACTAAATTGGGTTAGGACACTAAAATGGGTTGGAACACTAAATTGGGTTGGAACACTAAGATGGGTTGGAACACTGAATTGGGTTGGAACACTAAAATGGGTTGGAACACAAAAATGGGTTGGA
>JAOBAT010057965.1:0-26754 GCA_026413305.1 Hydrozoanthus tunicans | reverse complement strand
ATCTTGCTGAGTGAATGGCTAATCTTGCTGAGTGATTGGCTAATCTTGCTGAGTGAATGGCTAATCTTGCTAAGTGATTGGCTAATCTTGCTGAGTGATAGCTAATCTTGCTGAGTGAATGGCTAATCTTGCTGAGTGATTGGCTAATCTTGCTCAGTGAATGGCTAATCTTGCTGAGTGATTGGCTAATCTTGCTAAGTGAATGGCTAATCTTGCTAAGTGAATGGCTAATCTTGCTGAGTGAATGGCTAATCTTGCTGAGTGAATGGCTAATCTTGCTGAGTGATTGGCTAATCTTGCTAAGTGATTGGCTAATCTTGCTAAGTGAATGGCTAATCTTGCTGAGTGATTGGCTAATCTTTCTAAGTGAATGGCTTATCTTGCTATCTTGCTACATGAGTGAATGGCTAGGGCATTCCCCCTTCCCGCTGCTCAACTGGCCTTGTTTAAGTTGAATAGTGTTAAGCTCACTCACCCCTCGGAAGCCTTTGAACCTGTGCAAGGAACTTGCATGCAGTAAGAAGAAATGCATGGTACATGTTGATGAGCACTGTTTCACTGCTGTTAAGCTGCAAGTCAAGCAGCAATGGATGGCACTTTGGGGTAAGGGTGAATTGCAGCTTCGACCTGATTGCAAGCCCTGGATTCTTGGTCAACTCAGTGGTAATTGTGTCATTGACATGACAGCCTAAAATATTTGCAGGATACAAGGGAAGAAGGAAAACAAATAAAACAACGTCCTAGATCTGAATGTTCGAATCTAGTCTTCTGGTTTCAAAATAGGATCTTAAAACATTCCTCCTCTCCATTTCCCCAAACATGTATGAAGTTTATCTCTGAGGGGGAAAAAATTTTATGAGGGAGCATAGCAAATGAGTTCCACGAGAAGATAAACTTCATATGTTTGCGCCATCGTGTAATCTTTTTTGTTACATAAATGTCAGTGTTTGGCCAAAATGAGCAGGAAAAAGAAAGAAATCACGCCAGCAATATCTTCATTAGTGAGGATATGGAAAATGTGTCACTCTTGTTCCAGATGTAGTTTTGATGAAATCTATGAGTGGCATATTTTACAGTAAACAAAAACACTCATTATGTCTATAATAAAAAGCATCATCATTGGTTGTTAAAAAATTTTACTACCTTCATATCGGCTGTAGTTGCACTGAACATTCAGTGTTTGTTGATCCAGCAAAAATCCACACCATGGGAACTTCTCATCCCTGCCAATTTTTTTGATAGCATTCCCATCTTCTGGGGTTTCTGCATCAAAGTTAACCAGGGACTTCTCACTGTTCACAGAACAGCCATAGTCAGGTATCCCAGAATGCAGAGTTCGAAGAAACCTGTTGGCAAGCTCTAGATTAGGGGTGATGAGAAGGAAGTCGTCAACCCAGCGAAGCAGAAGCGAGTCTTCACTTCTTGAGAAAACATCTTGAAAATGGTTTTTCTCCATGTTGCCGTAGTAGTAACTACAGAAGATGGTTGAGGCACAAGAGCCTTGTGCAATCCCTGTGGTGAACAGAACTATTAGAAAAAACTGAAATAGGCCCTTTGCATAAATTGCGATGGTTTAGATGTTCTTTTGTGTACATTCAAATTAGTGCAGCTAGCCTCATTTGAGTAACATACTCTTTTGAAAGGTATACTCAAGAACGAGGCTAGTTTGGCTAAGTAGAATGTAGACAAAAGAAAATTTAGATTGCTGCCATTTATGCATAGGGCCTATGGCCTAAGCAAATACTTGACCACTTAGTTTTCCATATAAAGTTCAGGAATTTTCATATATTAATTGTTTTAAAAGAGAGTAATTTGGTGAACTTCAAAAGTTCACCATAAAGTTTACCAAATTCATCACTGGTACCATTTCATTGAAAAGCTTTTCAACTGTAAATCTCAGTGTATAAGTCAAGACATTGACACCAAATTTCAAAGAAACAGTTTTTGGGTATGCAAGCTTATTTTGTTTAAGAGGTACATCAACCAGACTCAATCTAAGCTCTTCTTATGTTTTGTGTTTACACACCTTAAGGTCATTCCACTGAAATAAATCCTGCACCTAGATTTTTGTCAAACTTTCCTCATTTGTCAATCATTATATGTAAACTGAAAAAATGGAATATAAGAGGGGTGTGCACCTGTTAACTTTTGAGAAATGGTTGATACAAATATCCCCTTCACGGCTATTTTTCTGTTGTTGTAAACTTGAAATTAAAACTACAGATTTCTCATTTGGCCAACCAAGATAACATCGAGGAGCATAAAGGAAATAAAGGAAGATAACAAAAATAGTTCTTCTGGATTAGGAGAATAATTTTCTTGTGATTTTCAGCAAAAACATTTCTGAGAAGGAGGCACTTTTGTGTGCTTTTGTTGTTACTATGTTTCCAATATCTCAAAAAACAGTGTATTCTTGTCTATGCTTTTTACATTTTTCCACATTTGTGACACTTAGATTTTTATATTTTTTCTCTTCAGAGTCCTGCTGAAATTTGACTAATTGATGAAAAAAAATTAAGTGGTACCCATACTTGTTTAGGAGAAACTCTAGGAAAACTGGCAAAACATATGCTTTTTTTACCCCATTTCCAAGGAGAGACTGGAAGAAGTTAAACAAAAAGCCCCATATATTATGAAGAAAACTACTTTTCTTCATTATTTTTTTCTGATATGTCTTTGAGAGCTCAACATTCACTAGAATATGACAAAAATGTGTAAACTTTTTAAAGTTTCTAATATGCACAGTAAAGATGTGCAATGCAAAACTGGGGAATTACCTTAACTAATCACTGTCTGATTAGCCCTGTTGGTAAGGTGCCAATCAGGTGACAGTGCCAGAGGTTTCAACTACCCAAAAATAGTGAAGCTAAATACTAGCCAACATTTGGCAAAACAGGTGGGTTAGTTCAACTAAGTTTAGATAGCTATAGATTGCTACTTAAGACATTAACAAGTGTCAAGGTTAACCATTCTGTCAGTTTTGCAAAGTGTTGACTAGTTGCCAATATGTCAGCCCACTATTTTCATTTACCAGTTAAGAAGACTTTTGCCTCTCACATTTAGTGATTAGATTTGTTTAATTAATCCAAATTATCTAATTACGCAGTTACTCATTTTGTCTGTGATAAGTAAGAATCTAGACAATGATAAACTGGCTTGGGATGAAAGGGTTAAGAACCATAACTCACCTCTCTTCTTGTGATAAAACTTGTCACCAACTCTGACAACACAGCACTGAATGTGTTTCTGCAGCAGCTGTAAAATTTCCTCCTTATCCTTGGTAATGTGCCTGTACACAGACAAACCACAATTAGAAAAATAATCAGTTTTACTAGCCTTGACCCTATCAAAAAACATTAAGTGATTACAAAATAATGTCTATGTCTACATGGCTTTAATTACACCAATTGCAATTGAGCAGCCTTCAGTTGTAGCAGTAACTGGTATTAATTGGCTGGACAGTCCAGTGGACTTATAATGAATGTTTTGACATGTGCGGGCAGGCATTCGGTAAATTTGAGACATGATGGACATCAACACCCTTGTTTTAAAATCCGAAACTCAAACTTTTTACAAATCCAAGACTGAAACTCCAGGACTGAGTTTTTGCATAACTCTTTCTTTTTATCTACAAGATACCATTTTTGCCATCTCTTATAAATAACAATGCTGGCGGCGCATTGGCTGAGTGGTTAGCATGATTGATTCCTAATCATCTCATTCCTAATCCTAGGGTCACAATTTTGAGCCCTGGTCAGACCACTGTGTTGTGTCCATGAGCAAGACACTTTACCTGACTTTGTTCCAGTCGACTCACCTGTATAAATGAGTACAAGTTCTGCTGGAGGCTAACCTGCAATGGATTAGTGTCCTGTCCAGGGGGAGTCAAAGAATCTCATCCACTAAAACACTTACAGACTCCGGATATATGTAAGTGCTGGCCCTATGAGCCAATTACTGTAGGCTTGAGAAAGGATTTAGCTTACATAATAACAAAACCATTACTCAATCAGGGCTTTTCAGCACCTGTTTACAAAGTAATATAGAGGACTTTAGTTTTGAGGGTCTTAGATAATCTGCTATATATAGCTGAAATTCCTTTAGGTTAGTAATTGACAGGTGGCAACACTGGATACACCCTACCCATTACAACAAGCATTGTGGGTCCTAGGAGCTTGATCAAGTATTTCAAAAATGAATAAGTAGCAACTTAGCAAAACTAAAGATCATTGTTTTGTGTGATGTTTAAATTCATTGTCTATTACATACCTCACCGAGTCAACAACCACAGCATTATTCAACTGAGACTTGGTAATTTCCCTTTCAAGGAACTCAATAAATTCTGTGTCAGAATCCTCAATGTCTGAAACCCGCTTTTTGAAAAATTTCTTAATGTTCTTGCCAGAAGACAGACAAACAACATGGAACTGACGAATATAATATTCCTCATGCTGTAGAACACTGTCCATAATGTTGCACAACTTTTCTTGCAAGATGGATTCATAACAACAATTGATGTCAATGTGAGCAAAGTACAAAGGTCTTAAATCACCCACATTTTGCCTCTTTGCAACAAATAGTCTCAGTTTTCTGAAGATATCATCAACTCCAAACAAAGATGACCCAAGTTGGTTCGGGTTTTGTTCCTTCTCATAGGTGAGAATTTTTAGGGCGTCATTAAGCTTCTGATTAACAGACACTGATTTACTTTGAGCTTTCCTTGCTTGTTTAGCCTCAGTTGAAGCAACATGACAATGTTTCATGTTAATGATTGGTCGAACTTTCTGTCTCTTTGGGAGAAACCTTAGTGTGCAAAACCCCAATGACGATTCCTTCATCATTGCTTGAGCTTCTGAGTTTGTTAATGGTTCTAGAACACCATTTTCAAGGTCTTCTAACCCAAAGTTGAAAATCTTCTTCCAAACTGGCTTCCTGTAATAAAACACTCTGTTTCGGTGCATCTCAGTCTCAGTTACATAAAAAAATGTCTTAATGATCACCACAAAGTATTTGCAGACAAGCCACCAAATAAACTTTTGTAAGATCTCTTTCTGTTTCAGCGAATCAGAAAGTGGCGTTGGCTTGCTATTGTCACCATTAAACCTCAGCCAGCAGCACTCACTCACCTTGATTTTGCTTGTCATTTGAGCTAGAGAAAATTTCTCACCTTTGTTTAACCTAACAAATCTTCCCAAATTCTTTAAGAAGTTTTCTCTGTTTGTTTTATTGCCCCATAACTCCAGAGGAACAACTTTGTTGCAAACACAGCGTAGGAAGCGTATAACCTGGCATAAAAAATATTAAACAGAGAAAATTAATACCTGACTTTAAGTTACAGACACATTGAGAAAACAGGTGGGTGCATGTAATGTTTACAAGCAAACCTTTTCAATTTCTAACACATTTTAGACAAGAAAAATTAGACCTTTACCGCTAACTGTCAAGAACAAAAATGGCAGATTCATTAATAACAACGACTTAAACTTACCTTTTTGTTTCATCTAACATTTCTTACTAAATATCATTTATGCTTAAGCCTGCTATAAAGTACAGACAATGTATAATTAAGTGAAGCCCAAGTAATGATTGGGAGAATTTTCATTTGTCATGTTTTTGGCTTCAATTATGTTCAAAAAAGCTCTTTTTGTTAGCTTTTAGTGGGAACTTTCTGAACAGATTTCTGCTTGCCCTTGACAATTAGTAAACAGATATTGATTACCAGCCCTGATAAATACTCATATAACAGGACCATCAAAACGTGGGATGGGGGGAGGGGGCAGTTCCTCCCCCCAAATAATTTTCTTGTCATTCATAGTTTTCATGTTAGATTAATTTTGAGATTATTTAGCACTGAATATTTTGCTTCTACACCATGTTCACAGGCATCCCCCCCCCACCCTCCCCCTCCAAAATATCAATTTCATTCTGATGGGCAGGTAAAGTACTAACACTATGAACACTGCTCCAGGCCAGTGTGTAAGGTTTGTATACTGTGATAGTAGAAATAGTGCATCTGCGCTTTGAATCAATCTCAACAAACCTGGTGATGAGAACTGTAGCTGGACATTGCGTACTGATAAATCAGTTTCTTCTCATCCTTGGTTGCTGTGGATTTGCTTGAGTTAAATAATTGTTTACCCTGTAAACATCTTTTCTTTTTCTTTTCTCCTTCTACAAACTGGGCATTTAGCCTTTTATTACAGCAATGCATCTTTCTCTTCCTATTAACTAATTTTGTTTTCTTGTAAGGACAGTGTTGCTTGAGTAGAGACCTAAAAGGGCAAAGTTTATGGCATTTAAGGAGTTTGGAGAAGATTGGGATCATTGAAACAAAGCGTTTTGGAAGGGTGTCAGGCATTTTCTTTGCCCTGTCTGTCTTGATCTTTTGCTCTAAGAAAATTCTCTTAATAAGTTTTCTTGCTGAAGTCTTGCTGGCATTAAGACATTCTAAGATGTGATTTGGCGGAAACTGCTGTTTAAAACTTGTTGAGTAAAAGATCGAACTTCTAGGAAAAAATTGATTAGTCCAGGAACCATTTGCAGCTTGGGCTTTTACAGGTTTTGACTTCACTTTCGATTTCTTTTTCCCTGAGATGGCTTCAGAGTCTGATGGGCTGCCTTGTGTTCTCTTCCTGATCCTTCTGTTGTATTGAAAGAGTTTTGGAAATGAGGTATGACGGAAACCACGAAAAGACACTCTTTTCTTTTTTGCTTTCCATTTAAATTTACTAAGTTTTCTTCTCTTCTGTTTGTCCAGTTTGGCCTCGGCCTTCCTTTTTTGGGAGAATGCTGCTTCTGTGTCTTGGAGATAAGGTTTAAGGCTATGAGTGTTTACCGAGTCATTAACATTCTTATCTTCAAATGTTACTCTTCTGAATTTTGCCTTTGGTGTTTCTTGAGAATCTGATTTGTGTCTCTTTCTTTTCCTTGTTGCTTCCATGGACGGCAAATGTGTTGGTCGATTCCTCTTCTTTCGGTCCTTCATAAACATTGGTGCCATTGTAATCGGAGCCCCTGAAACTTGCAGGTAACAATTGGAGCGTATCTTAAGGAACATCGAAACCCGTGTTAGTAGATGAAACATCATCTCATCTCCAACTCGTTCATGCAAAAGCTGCCACGGCTCTGAAAGTATATAATCGACTGCTGAGTTGATGAAGGTGTTTTTTAGTGTGGGGTAACCCGACACAGTCCCTTGCTTATTGCGCTCTCCAACAGCCTCATAACCAAAAGCCAATACATTGTCGTTGAACTTACTGCTTTTGATAACACGCACAGTCTCGATGACATTAAAAACAATATTTCTTAGAGACAAGTGCCGTGTTGATTTGAACGCGACTGAACAAGTCTCAACTTCTTTGTGCGGCAAGGCGACCACTATTTTGTTCAGGATTTCACGATATTCCTTTGAATCGGATACCTCAGTCAGCCTTAAGTTGCCGTGACTATCGATCTTACGGATATAATCTAGCAAAAGAAACTGGACAGGATAAAATGCTCCAATAATATTGCTGTGACTGTTCTGGCGGACGCGGGCGCCCGCCATTTTGGATTCTAGCGCTGATAACCGCTGGCAACAAAATCGCTTGCTCTTGAGCATAAGGACGTTTCTTTTCAGTTTACACGAAGTTCAAAAACTAAAAGGGCGAAGCGAAAATGGTACCCGTGGCATACGTATGAAGGAATGGAGCGGGCTTTTCTTCTTTGGCATATCGTTTTGCAATTTTTTTGTTTAAGGAATTTTTGCTTTTGCAATTCGTTAGACTTGGGCGGGAAATGGACCATAAATAACGGTAACAATAGTTTGTATTTACAAGGCAAAGTGCCAGGTTGTGTTCACATCGCCTTGTTGAACAATGGGACGATCGCTGACCCCTACTTCCGGTTTAACGATGTTAACTTTCGCTGGATTGCCTACGATAACTGGACTTATACAAGGAGGTTTGAAGGTGATTTCTTGGTTAAAAGGGATTAATTGGTCATCTATATCCTAATCTATAACCTTTGAGGTACCGGCTTATCTTCTGCGTACTAATTATTTTATTCGAAGACTATAAAGGGAAAACAATGCCGGCTTGGAAGTAGCGAGCAGCAGGTAGCAGTCAATTGTGTTCAAAAGTCTGTTTTAGAAATGGCTGAAACTGTGAAAAAACGGGCCGTATCTATTTTTAATTTTAGTAATAGTCTTTTAAAATCGAATTTTTGTCTTCCTTTGCTAAAATAATTATATATATTAAGTAATTAGTTAGAACACAGTCAGTAAACTCATTATAACGCATAGTTAAATATAAAAGAGAGGATATAATGCATGGCCACGCAGGGATACGAATTTTATTGGGTAACCTTGTACTTAAATATGCATACCAATCTATTGATCTTCAGACCAAAATATCGGAGGTAAACCTCGCTTTATGAGCAACCAAAAACTCTTAGTCTTGGAATCACTGTTAGGGTTAGGAGTAAACGTTAGGGTTAATTGGGGTGAGAATTATATCTTTTAATTCTTGAAATAAAAATGTGGAGTTTGGTGACCATAAACTGCATGAAAATATGAAGTTTGGCAACCATTACTGTATGCATAATTAAGTATGGGTGAGTACAGAAATTTTACCATTTTATCTTCAAGTGCTGAAAGTATCTCAAAAATGAGTGAGCAAAGCACTTGACTCACATATTTCTCATGCACACATTTTGCATGAGACACATACATGCACATATCATTGTGGTTGGTTAATATACTCTCACAAACCAATGTTACAAGCTTGTATATATGTATTGCAAACAAATTTTCAGTAAAGTTTAATATTTAAGTTTTTCTCAAATGTATCTCAATCTAAAGCTACAGCTATTTGAATTGGGAATCAATAACTATCACTATGACTCTATAAAGTTCCCTAAGTAACAAATGGCTGCAGGAATCAACAAATTAAAAGGCAGGACAGATGAGTGGGAGTCAAAAAAGATAGGAAAAGGGGCAAACAACTGAAACTGTAACTCATGGTTAGCTAAGTTGATATTTAGGCACCTGTCAGGCAGGAAGCCAGGGTGCACTTCTCAGTGCTTTCACTTTGAAAACAACTGATCATCAGGAGAAGGTGCATCTACAAATGCTTCTGATCTTGGCCTCTTCTCAGATAAAGATGTTTGGGGGGGGATTGACAAAAGTTTTGGTAGGGGGGTACGGTGCCGCCCAAGCTTTAAAACCCTGACCCTGTTTATGATATGAGTTTTGTATACCCTATTTATATAAACAAATATACATGGGTATCATTCCTACAAATAGTCATAATATTCACAAACATTCCTGTCGAGCACCTAACTTCCAACTTTTGTAAAGTGTGGTCATAAAAGCATCCTAAAGAACTTTCAGAATGAGTAGTTATACAGTTAACTGGCTGTCACATTCTGTTGCGCTGATAGCCATAAGTAACATGAGTATCCTTTATTTACAAACCGCATTTGTTGTTGTCTAAACAATGGTACACTAACTTTTTGACATAAATAAAGTGATTTGTTATCTTTGGAAAAGAAAATGTTTATTTAGACAACTATGCCTCTGATTGAACAAAAAGCCTGCAGCGTTGATCTGTCTCTCAAGTCAGTCTTCTTACTGGTCAGGCTAATAAAGTTTGCTTTACCCTGTTTATAATAATTGACAGAACAAACCTGTTTATAATAACTGGCAAGGCAAAAATGTGTACCCTCTTTATGATAAGTTAAAAAAAACACATACATCAAAGTGCTCTAAAAATGCAGGATATTCAGTTATAGTGGTTGTAGATTTCAAAATTTCCCAAGGAGGGGGGGGCAGCCCCTGGGTACCTAGATGTTAGTGCTTTTGGCACTTGAACTTCAACTTCAGTTTTATCATCTCCTACTATGCATGCCTCACTTTGGAGAACCCTGCAAGGTATAATTTTCTAATCTTTAGTAATTGTATTCTACTTGAGGTATATTATCTCTCCAAGTTCAGAATTTATTTAATTAGTACTTGTTTCTCATTTTACTACCAAACCATCTAGGTCCACATGGTCACTCAGTGTTATGTATGAACTGCAGCTTTTGACTTTGATAAAGGTTGCGGTTATAATTGCTCCTTTCAGCCCCAAAATTGCTGATATTGATCATATTATTGTCAGTAGCTAAAGTACCAACCTACTCTACCAGTAGACACCAGGCTACAGAACAACAACTTTTTTTCAACCATTTCAGTTCCACAAGAATTGGTATCCATGAAGAAAATAGTTTTGGTTTGTGATGGTCTAGATACAGTGGCAGTAATCAAGGTCAATGGAGAACTAGTAGGCAAATCTGTGAACATGTTTCATCAACACATATTTGATGTAAAAGATGTCATTAAAGTTGGTACAAATTCTATTCAAGTTAGCTTCACATCTGCAATATCATATGCAGCTGCAAGGAGTCGAGCATATGGTTACAGAGTGCCCCCAGAGTGTTCAGTACCAGTGCAGCATGGAGAGTGTTACAGGAACTTTATCAGAAAGGAGCAATGTTCTTTTAGCTGGGTATGAAATCTTTCAAACACTTTATTGCATGATGAAATTCTTCCTGGCTTAAAATATAACAATTATTAACTGATAAAAAAGGTCTTGAATGGTCTCGAACAAAGGGCTTGGCATCTAGACTGACAGAGCAGAGCAAACCTACAGGGATTGGGAAGGACGCGTGCACCATGCACAAATGGCACATAAATTAAAAATGCGGTGCACTAAAAAGTTCGTTATCGGTCTAGATTGCTCCATGTTCCTGGCAACATTCCAATAGAACCCATGTAGATTTCCGTCACAATCTCTTGCAGTCAATAGATCTTGTTTTGGATCATTTAAATAATGTTTAGTAGATACAATCCATGACTTGTGAATCAAGTGTTTTCCTTTTTAAAAACAATGCCATAGGCCAATGTAAGCATAACAAAACATACTGATATACATTATATATACCATACTTTTCAAATAAAAACAGTCCTATTTTTACTAAATATCTACTATCAGTATAATGATTATTTATTTATTTAAATTATTTATGGTTAATTGAAATTTTTGGTACATTGAATTTTGGTAATGGTCCTTAAACTTTTAAAAGGGCGGCCCATTGATTTTCAGGGAAGAGGGCCATCAGCCCATATGGGCCTCTCAGTCCTTTCCAACCCCTGAAGTTATACCACAAGACTGAGGTCCTTAAAGACCAAGGGAACGAAGTTAATTTTAGTAATTTATTTAGGATGAAATAAAGGAAGCAAAATGTAGTAGACAGCTATTGTCTAATTAGTAGCATATGATTTGGTAGGTTAAGTATAAAGCATAACATTTTGTAGTTAATTAATTTAGATTGAATGTTGTTTTCTGATTTTAATTATGGTGGCCTAAAACACAGGACTGGGGACCAGCATTTGCTCCACAAGGAATATGGTAATTACCACATAATACATTGATTTGACCTAGGAGGTCATTGTTTTAACAATCTAAGTGGCAATTTAAAAACTAAGTACAGAAAGAAACTCTTTTTCCCATTATGTTGTGAAAATAAGTTATTGATAAGTTGTTTGCAAGTCTTGAACAAAAACAATATGTTGTGAAAATAAGTTATTGATAAGTTGTTTACAAGTCTTGAACAAAAACAAAATATTTGCTTTTGTTTTCCCAACATTGTAGCAATTTTTATGAGTCACTTGGAGGATATTTTGGTACAAAAAATCAAATGCCCCAATTTGTTTTTGTTTTGAACCAATAATTTTTCAGCCACTGTAGGCCTTTAGTTCGGGTTGCTAGATTACTGTTATCTATTGAGTATTATTGTTACCTTTATTATTATTATTATTATTTTCAATATTAATATTGTTGTTAGTTATTAGTAACTAGTAGCCTAGTAATAATAATTTAACGCTTCATTTGTTTACTGAATTTGAAAATGAAAAATGAGAGAAACTCGTGGCTTAACTTAAGTTATTTTTTTATCAACAAAAAAACGCAGTTCATAGCTTTAGTAAGTCAATCAGAGCAGTATGTTCAAGAATAGGAAAATTAATTTAAATTAGATAAAACTCTTCGATGCTATTAATAGTTTGCTTGTATATTATTGTTTTGTTGCAGGCGGAACATATCGATTGTTGCATACAATTCAGTCAAAATAAGACACGTGATGGCTAATCCATCTCTTGTTAAAGGTAGGAATTAAAGTGACGTTGTAACTACAGGTAGTTTGCAAAAAACTGCAGAACTGGCTCTAAAAACACTAGTCTGTAACTTTTAAGAAACAGGCCTACTCAAAAGCCAATCTCAATGAGTTTTAATTGGATATGAATTGATTTTTGTTTAAGATTCTAAGGGGAAAGAGCAGTGGAATCTGGACATAGGAATTTTATTCGATGCTACATCAAGTGGAATAACAGGTTCTCTGTCTGTGATTATAAAAGAAATTGGATTGCAAAAACAATACAACCTAAGCCTTTCCCAGGGGCTTCAGAAGATCACATTGCCTTCAATCACAATAGACATAGATCATATAGAACCATGGTGGCCCAGAGGTTATGGACACCAACAATTGTACCGTATTCAGGTAAGTTATCGAAAAGGTGTAAACTGGAACTTTAGACCTGATCACTGTGTTAGCTTTTTGGTAAACACACATTTTACCAAACTTGTGTAGGCATAAGTTATTCAGCTGGTTGGTTGGAACAATAAAGTATTGTCTGCCCTTGGATGTAAACTCAGCTTGTGACGTCAATTTTTTTATAAGACTGTTAGACTCTTATTTGGCCCTTTTGCCTTATCCGTTACTTGAAATATGTTGCTTAAGAACTCAAAGTTTTTCTAATAATTTCAAGAAAATAAAAAGTCTATTGACTGTTTAAGTATTGATTTGATTGTTGTCCTGTGGCGATTTGACTAAAATTAATGTTATACAAATACATGCAGGTTCAGTTCTTGGGCTTGCAGTATAAATTCCAATTTGGTTTTAGAACAGTGAAACTTGTCCAAAAACCAATTCCTGGCTCTGAAGGTAAGCTTTAGTAGTGAGATCTGTATGATTTAGATAAATGAAAGTATTAACTGATCAATAACAACTCATAGGAAAGCGTGGAATGAATCCATCATATCAAAGACTTTTGTTTCCACCAGTTTAAGGGGATTGAGTAGTTCCAAGTGTTTCAGTCAATCTAGGGGTTCCTTAAGTACAAGGTGTTTTAGGGGGTTCATTGATTCCAGGGGTCCCATGTTTGTAACAGCAGAGTTAAGGGCTCCAGTATATTCAGGAAGTTTAGTTTGTATTTTTGGAATCAAGAAAATACAGAAATTTTGGTTCCTTTAGTAAGTAATTTGGAGCTTCATCAACTGGAGAGGTTCATTTAGAAACAGGAGCATTTAAGGAGTTTCAATTAGTACCTGGAAACCATGTCCAGAGATCTGGTTCCATTAGCAACAGAGATGTAAGAAGTTATAATTAGTATCAGGAAATTATGGAGATCAGGGGAATCCAGTAGATTTTTGGTTCTTTCAGTACCAGGTGTTTTAGGGACCTCATTAACTGCAGGGGTTCCATTAGCAATAGAGTTGTAAGAAGTTTTAATTAGTATCAGGAAATTATGGAGATCAGGGGAATCCAGTAGATTTGTGGTTCTTTCAGTACCAGGCATTTTAGGGACTTCATTAACTGCAGGAGTTCCATTAGCAACAGGGATGTAAAGAGTTTTAATTAGTATCAGGAAATTATGGAGATCAGGGGAATCCAGTAGATTTTTGGTTCTTTCAGTACCAGGTGTTTTAGACACTTCATTACCTGCAGGGGTTCCATTAGCAACAGGGATGTAAGAAGTTTTAATTAGTATCAGGTAATTATGGAGATCAGGGGAATCCAGTATATTTGGGGTCCTTCAGTACCAGGTGTTTTAGACACTTCATTACCTGCAGGGGTTCCATGAGCTACAGGGATGAAAGGAGTTGTAATTAGTATTAGGAAATTATGGAGATCAGGGAAATCCAGTAGATTTGTGGGTCATGTGCTTAGGGACTTCATTAACTGCAGAGTTTTGATTTGTAACTAGAGTGTTAGGGGTGCCAATATGCCCAGGAGTTACAGTTATTGTAGCGAGTTAAAGAGATCTGGGTAAATTCTGTTTCATGGGTACAAGATTTCAAAGGTTTCACAATTTCTTGGGCATTCTGGGGTTCCAGAGGACATAGGAGCATCAGGGTTTCCTTCCATATGTATCATTGCCACTAGATAACATATGATTTTATGGGAAATGAGAATAACCTGAGTAAACAGATCATTAGGCCAGACATTTTTATTTGTTTTACAGACCTGCTGACATGATTTTGGGCAAAAAATCTAAATCAGTTTTGATTGCTTTTTATCTCTCTCCTGACAAACTTCCAACAAGATTGGTTGCTGTAGAAATTATATTCAATGCAAAGTTGAAATTGAATTTCAAAAGCGAGGGTGGGTTAGAGTGTGAAAACATGACATGCAGTTAGGTTTGGTAGTAGATTTTCAATAAATCAATTTATAATTTTTTTTTGGTCTTATGTGTCTAATTATATTTTTATTCTGCTCCTGACATGCTTACCCATGAAATTTTGGAATAAAAATATCTGACCTTTCTTTAGAACTCTTGACCAAGTTTTTTCTATTTATAGATAATTTCTTCTAGGATTAAAGTAAAAATAAGGTATTGAAAATTTATTTTTTAGGAGAGGCCATAAAGTCTCTATCTCATTGTTATAAATCGGAAACTCAGTAAAAGTTGCATTATACATTGGCGATGTCTGTTTGCTTTTCAGGGCTTGGCTTTCATTTTGAGATAAATGACCTACCAATATTTCTAAAGGGAGCAAACTGGATTCCTGTCGGTAAGTTTGCTTCTTGGTAGATCTCTTTAGATGGTACAATTGGCATTGTAGCAATCCTAGTTTACAGTGGAAGGATGGCACACACTGTATAAACTCAACTAGCAGAAAATTAACCCCAGTGAACTGATATATATATTTTATTTAACACAAACCAAGTAGTATGCTGTAACAAATGCTGCAATGTAATTTGCTAACCAACTCACTGTATGTACATATAATGTCTAGCAAGCAACAGATCTAGACAAGGTGTGGTGAAACTCTTGGCCTTTTTAAACAAAAAAAAAACAATGGAAAGTTCTCTATAAATTGTTTAAATTTTTTTTCAATAAATTAATTTATATAATTGATTTGAATTGATCAGTCCTGATCAATCTAATTATTTTTGCTAACCTTTGATATGTGATAGATTCATTTGAAGAACGGGTTACAGCTGATGTGTTGAGGAACCTTCTACAGTCTGTTGCTGATGCCAACATGAATGTAGTTCGAAACTGGGGAGGTGGGATATACCAACATGATGACTTCTACACTATAGCTGATGAAATGGGGTCAGTTGTTTTCATTTTCTTTTGTCAAGAAAGAACTTGCCACCATTAATTTGAGGCAGTCAATGTTCCCGCTTGCCATCAATTGCACAAAATTGACTTCAGCTTTTCACTAAAAATTGTCTGCCTCATCAGAGTGTATATATTAATTGTAGCAGTTATCTTATGAAATTAAGTATTTTATTGGTGACTTTTGTATTAAGAGTGTGAAAACAGAACTTTATAGACACTTCTGCCTTAGGATGTTTTTTCAATTGTTCATGAACCAATTTTTCAATGAAAACAAATGCTCACCTCAAACATTTTAGGCAAGCTTTATTTCACTCACCACTAATTTTTAGACTGTCCAATCCCTGTTAACGATTAATCAATGAAAGCCACCTAATCACCGACTAATGAATGCATCATTTTGAGACCAAGTTCCTTTGCAGGATACTTGTCTGGGAAGAATTCATGTTTGCATGTTCCCTGTATCCTGTAGATGAGGAATTCCTTTTGTCTGTAGAGGAAGAAGTCAGGTATCAAGTAAGTTGGTAGTTTGAAAAACATTTATGTATTCATGAAGATTCACTCTTTGACAACTTTACAGGTGATAAAATCTTTTAAGAGCATGTATTACACAAAATCCCAACAAAATTATATCAGGTCATATGCATTTTGCCTCAGTCAGTCTGAAATAATAATTGATTTTAAAACTTCCGTTATTGTTAATCAAGAACTTTGTGGTACCATGTTGGTATAATGAGGTGAGACACACCTTATCTGACATCATCTTGTTGGGATTTTAGACATGACACTTTCAGTGAGAAAAATTTTAAATTCTACAGGCCGTGTGTAGGCAAACTTTCATTGCATGTTGCAAACCAATTGATGTTTTTAACAACATTAAATAGAATAGCATGTTCATGATAGTTTTGGTAAATTACCCATTTGACAACAGGGCAAACTTTTTGTCTGGGCATGGTTGTGTATGATTTTTATTTTGTTTTTCAGACAACTTTTGTTTACCAACAAAGTTCATTTTATGATGTTTGGGTGGCTCTCAGAAATAAACTTGCCGTGTACACTCAACTTCAGAAGCACTTGCTTTTTATACTGAAATGTTGTGCAAAAATTAAGTTACAAGAACACAATACTGAAAAAAGTATAGTTCATGAATCAATCTATTGTTAACTGCAGGTTCGTCGATTGCATAATCATCCATCAGTGTTTGTTTGGGGAGGCAACAATGAGAACGAAATTGCAATAGCACAAAACTGGTACAACTACTTTTCTATGAATTTAATCATTATTTGTTATTATAATGTATGGATGTGGCCTACCCAGGCTTCTTCTTGAATGAAGATCAATGGCTGGGACCATCAGCTTAGTGTCCATTGGGCAGAAGAAGTCTGCTCAAATGCTCAATCCTTGACATGGCCGGGGGTCGGATCCAGTGCCTCACGCTTGGTACTCGTAGTTCTTTACTGACTGAGCCAAGGTCCCACACATGATTACCATGGATTGGTGTAAATGTGCTGTGAAATCAAAATGTTTCTGGTTATATTTGTCACAAAGTGTTCTACCCTTTTGTAGTTGTGCTTGAAAGTCCTTTGCTGAAGAAAATTGTCACTCAGTTGATTTTTGATATACTTAAGGTACAAGACCAACCCTAAGAAGAAACTCTACACAGATGACTATGTAAAGGTTGGTTCAAGCAGAATTCTGTCAATGATACACTTGACCACTCAGCCAATTAAGTACAACTTTAAGTTCATACTATCCTCCCCTTTCAGCCCTTTCAGTATCTGTCATAGCTGATACTACCCCCCCCTCTCAGTATCTGTTTAAGTTAATACTACCCTCCCTTCTCAGTATCTATGAGTATCAGAATTGACAATACCCTCCCCCTCCCAGTATCTATTGTAGTTAAATACTGCCCTCCCTTCTCAGTATCTATCAGAGTTGACATTACCCTCCCCCTTTCAGTATTTATTATTTTTGATACTGCTCCCTCCCCTTTCTAAAAGGTCGAATTTACTCAATGACAGTCTATCTGTGAAGTTTCCTAACACTGAGCAGACCTTGGCGCTTTTTTAGCCAAATCTAATCAAGTCCCAAAAGCATGATGATACATAAACAAGTGAATGAACTGTTGGTGTTTAAACTTTTGTCACAATCTTGATTTTTATATTTTCAGCTATACATTGATACTATTCGGAAAATCTTTGAAGAGGAAGAAACTGGCCGGCCTTTTATCCCCTCATCACCTTCAAACGGAATAGAGACGGAAAAAGAAGGCTGGGTTGCCAAGAACCCAGGTGACCCTCTCTACGGTGATGGTGAGTAACAGGTGATAGTAAGCATCAGATTTTTATTTCTTTATTTTCAACTGTATTCCAAACCTGTTGCTGTCATTGAGTTTTTTAATCAATCTGGTACTGCGTTAATAACAAAATTATATTATCACCAAATAAAATTCTTGTGCTTATTTCATTTGTGGTCGTTAAAAGGGTTGACACTTTTATATTTGTTTAAAACATAACTCCTTGCTGTGATTTCCTTTTACGGAAACTTTTGTTCATGTTCTTTCTATCCTGACAGTACACTTCTACAATTATAATATGGATTGTTGGAATGTGAGTGGTTATCCAAATCCACGATTTGCGTCAGAGTATGGGTTTCAGTCCTACCCATCATTTGAAACCCTGGCAAAAGTATCAATAGTGGAAGACTGGAACTACACTAGCAAGTTCATGGATCATCGACAGCACCATGGAAATGGTATTTAATATCTGATTCGATTTATTAAAAGGTTTTGCCTTGAATGGAAGAGTAGATAGGTTTGATGAAAAGGAGATTTGCATGTATAGGTTGATTTGTGCCCACTTAGTGCACGATCCAAAATTTATAGTTAACAACTAACCCCCATGGGGGGAGATTGGTGGTGGAAATATACCAAGATGCGAAGCGTCAATGTATACCTATCTTAATTTAGTATTTACCAAACCATTGGGACAAAAACTCACTTTATTTTCGAAGAAACAACCAAAGTATACCTTTACTCTTGCACTCTCACACCTTCGGTTTTTCTTCTAACTTTTTCGGATTTTCAGCAACTTTTTGTGTTTGCTGGAATGCCTTTTTATTCAAAACAAAATTTCCTCATCTATAATTGATGGGAAACGTTACGCCATTTTGATTAGCGCCTCAAAATCAACTAATAGTCTTGGAGATTGTGACTTTCACAAGCCAATGAGAGCCTCGAAAATGGAGGTAAATACTAATAGGGACTATGTATCAAGTTTAGTAAGTTAATTTTTGATGGTTTTTATAATGATAATGATAATAACTACCGTAATAATAAAAGAGTCCTGAAGAATGATAACAATAGTATTATTGTTTGTTAACAAAAATACACATTTTGGTCACAGAACTGCATGACTAATCTTAATATAATTGTATGTATAAACAATACTCCAAAAAATATAATTATTTTTTAAATGGCTAGTTCTTGTGCAAAGCAGTGAAAAAAATGCATATTGCAGACTACAGTAAAAAAATAGAACAAATTATCACCATAGTTAAGAGAAGAAAGTTTTTTTCTGTGGCAGTCAACGAAACTACTCATCCATACAATAAACGATGCTACCACCTATTGTTTAAACCATAAATTATTGTTTTGTTAACCTTTTTATTCTCCCTTCTTATATATATCTGGTATACATCGATAACACTGGCCACAAAATACCTCAATTTTTTTATCAGGTTGTCTTATTCTAACTCTATTAATGGTATTAAAGCTACTTCAGGTACAACATTTTTGTGTAGTCTAATTAAAATAGAAATATGTATTATCATTAAGTATGTTTCCTGTTTGATAATTTTTTATCTAAGTTATTTATTGTTATAAAATTTTGTAAACTGTGTTTCATTAAGTACAAATAAAAATCTTAAACCGCAGGTAATAATAATAATAATAATGATAATGACGTGCATGATGGGCGCATTTCAAAATCTCAATGCGCTAACAAAAAAAACCTTCAAATATCAAATATCAAATATCTTGAGCTACAATAAAAATGTAAAAGCAGATACACTATAACTAGGTTAACACTACAGTTTCAAATTTCTTTAGCTACAATAAAAATGTAAAAACATAAACTATAACTAGGTTAATACTACTGTTCATGAGTCAGATGACAGCGGAAAAGAAAAGTTTTAAGTGCAGTCTTAAAAGAGGAAAGGATCGACACTGACTTAATATGCTCAGGTAAAGAGTTCCAAAGTTTTGGTGCAGAGAAGGAGAACGCCCGCTCGCCATAGTAGATTGTGTTCGGACGGTTGGAGGTCTGTAACAAGGATTTTTCAGAAGAGCAAAGTGTGCGGATTCGACGGCGAAGTTTAAGTAAATCTGATAAGTAAGAAGGAGCTTGGTTGTGGAGGGTCTTGTAAGTAAAGAGAAGGATCTTAAATTCCAGGTAACCTGGAGCTGTTGCAAGAAATACAGGCACATTTCAAGCTTCCCACTTCCAAGAATAATCTAAAACGATATCAAGACACACTCTTCCTTACCCAGGTTTGTTAAAAAGGTTGTAGAGAATTTAATGCTTTCTAGGTTAGTTCATAAGCAGGTTTCAAGTTGAAGAATAGACATTAAACTTTTCGAGTAAATTTTCAAGTTCTTGAATGTTTTGAAATTGATGATGACGTAGTGTCAAAGATAATGGTCTTAGACTTAAAGTTTATTTCATAGTTGGTTACAACTACAGGTGGTTTACTATAGATATATAAATTGATGAATCAAAAGATAGACTGATGCAAAGATCAATAAATAGCTAAATGGGTTGATAGATCGATAGACGGGTTTGCGAACACCAAATAAACTTAGCTAACAAACTCAAGAACATGGAGTTAAACAAACTGGTAGACAGGCAGTTGAAAATAATTGCTTCATGTGCAGCTTAACTTGTTACCAGTATGTAGCTTCTCACTCAACTGATCACCTGCAGTCTGTCTTATACCTGCAAATCAGGTAGTTAAAAGAAAAGTGAAATAGTTAACTTGAGAAACTGAACGAGAAAAACAAAACTTTTTTCCTAGGGGACTCTTTGGGAGAGAGAGAGGAGGAAAGTTCTTTATTTATACCAATATCCCAACTTCAGAATTTGTCCACCCCAAATTTTCCTTACTCTTTTAGCATACCCAGTAAATTGCGCTTATTGCTGATGGTTGATTTGAGATGAAGAAATATACAAAACAGAAATCTTCACCCCCCCCCCTTTGTCACCACAATATGTGAGTGGGCCCCTTATGCTATCTGTGTTAAAGAGGTCGTTGTAATTTCTTCCAGGTAATGCAGGCTTTATGTATGAAGGTAGAAACGGAACATTATCGAAGGCTACAAAGTGAACTTATTCAGGTGGGGTTTTTCTCTCACTGTTACCCATTCACACACCAAGATGTAATGAGTAACCCTTTTTGAAAGGCAGTGTTTATGGTTTACCTCCCTGTGCAACTGTAGTATCTGTCAATATATCTGCTTGTTAACCCTTTCACTCCTATAGAGTTTATCAACATCTGAATTCTCCTCATTTGTACAATCTAAAACAAACTGTTTGGTTATGAGAATACAAAACTTGATCACGAAAATATTCATCCAAGATTAGGTTTGAGTATCTACCAACCTTATCAAAAAACAAGTGGATAAAAAATAGGAGAATTTACCAACTCATCATCTTCAGAGCGAACTGAAGGGTTAAAAGGAATCTTCGTTTGTATAAAAGTTTTGGTCCCAAATAAAACTTTTGTTAAGTCTCTGTCCTCATCAGCAGCTCAAATTTGATAATTTTGTACATAGATCTAACGCCAAGGAAATTAGTTTGATCATTTAATTTCAACCGTTTTAATTTCCTGCGCGCCGCCATTTTGAAATGTAACATGTGTTTTGGTTGCAGTTCCAGTCTCCGCTCGCGATCGATCAATAGGGGTCTGGTACTGCAACCACAATACCTCACATTTGAAAATGACAGCACGCGTGAAAATGGTCAAACTAATGTTTATGTACCGGATTATCAAATTTGAGCTGCTGATATTGACACAGACTTGAAAAAGTTTTTGAACATATGTAAATTCGTTGACTGGGACATAATTAATTTAGATTGTTCTTGATTTCACCAGTGCTATAAGTTTTTTGACAATCATAGAGCTTTCGGGTTCCACCCAGAGCCCTTTCTCAATGACAGCTTGTTAGATTGTTGAATTTGCTGGTCCTCAATACGAGACCGGGCCGAGCAACGCTGCGTACACTGGGGAGAGTTGATAACCTCGGTACCGGTTCATCCCAGGTCTTTTCTCATGGATCAACAATGCCTCTCTGATTTTGCGTGAGGGGAGGTCCTTGTCATGCGTGATGATTGTTGCACTGTCTCAGTCAATAGTGTGGCCGATACCCTGCACGTGTTCGGAGATAGCGGATTTTCGATCTGACATCTCGACTGATTTTTTGTGTTCTGCCACCCTAGTGCAAAGGCGTCTGCCTGTTTTGCCGATGTAGGTGGCGTTACAGCTGTCACAGCTTATGTTGTAACTATCGCCCCACACTGGCCTTCCGGGGGTACTGATGGAATACCCGCTGTAGTTTCTCCGAGACACCGCTGTAGTACGGCAACACCACATATCTCAGTCTCTGTCACAATACCGGCTCGTTGTCGTAGGCGACAACCCATGGATAGGGCCCAGGGGAACCCACAGAGACTGAGATATGTGGTTTTACCGTACTACAGCGGTGTCTCGGAGAAACTACAGCGGGTATTCCATCAGTACAACAAATATCTACATTTGAAAAAGTTTACTTGAGAAAATATACAATGGAGGATTCCTTTAAAGCCATTCATAAGTAAATCCACATGCCACCGTCCACCAACCATCTGTCAATCTATTTCTCAAGTATAAATATCTCTGAAACTGCAGACTCAAATCTTTCATTATTTTGTTAAATGGCATAGGGTCAAGGAATGACAATGGGGGCTATCTATTGGCAGTAAGTAAGAATTTTTGCCTGTTTTCCTTTTTTAGAACTTAGAAAAGAAGTATGAAAACTGAATGTTTCTTTGTGCCATAAAGGATGCTTAAGTTTAAAACCAATGCCATATGTGGTTTCAATACATTTGCGAGTTACGATTGACAATAATTTAAGTTGGAAATCGCAAATATCATTTTTATTTATAAAGATAAACAGAAAAGCTGAAGTGGATCAACCTCAGGCCTTCCAAAACCGTTTTGCAAAGAAAATTGAGTGTAAAAATTAACTGTCCTCAGCTGAAGCGTTGAAAATGCTAGACCGTTGTCATCAAGGCGATTTGCTCATCGTGTTAAGTTGGTCCAGAATGCAATAAAGGGAGAAATTCTACAACACTTCAACTGCTTCAAGCAAATCGCTTATCACCGTTGTAAATTGAGAAACAACTATCTTCCCCGGCTGGTAAGACCTAGAACGGAATTGCAAAGAAAAGCAACATCCTACAAAGTCATAACGGACTGGAATTCGTTGCCAAAGAAAATCAGGGCTCCAATGCAAAGGACAATTTTTTACCAAGTGTTTAAATATTAGGCATTTAATTTTAATTTAGGACTGTTATAATTGTTCATTATTATTATTGTAATTTTTTTTTTGAGTCGCATTATTGACTACCGTGTAAATAAGCTGTCTTTAATTCATTAACTTTTAATCTTTAAATGTAGATTAGATTAGACTGGAGTTCTAGTTTTATATTATATATTTTAGCCAGTTCATATTTTTATTTCTATTAGACGACCTCCTTGAAAACAACTTACTGAGTGACAGGAGCTTTTCTCTGTAAAGATTACATATTATTGTTATTATTATTATTAAAAAAGCTAAAAAATTAAATAAATCATGCTTCAAAAAAAAACCCCGAAAAACAGCTTACTATCGTCCTACACAAATTAATGAATACTTATTTATTCATTAATTAGTCTTATAGACAACCTACACAGTCACCCGTAATATTCCTAATCATTCTTCAAAAATATGTATAAGTAGATACGTAAATAGTTCAAAATTTTCTTTGTGTGTGCACATGTAATGCATCATTATGTTTCTGCTTATTATTAGTTTCCTTTTTATGTGTTATTATGGTAGTCATTTTCCTCTCTACACTATTAGATTACATAAGTTATATCAACTATATTCAGCCAACTGCCAAGATATTGCAGTTGGCTGAGTACCTTATTCTCTGTTTGTTTAAATTGAATTGAATTGAATAGCGTGATACTGCATTGACAATCCAAAAAGAAGCTCGGGATGCAAATGGTCGAAAGAAAAATGAAAAACATTTGATCGACGCACAAGGAGGAAGGAAACGATAAGACTTAAGCTTAGTATAAAGGGCATCCGTGAATGGAGATAGACTGGATCCGGATAGTTAGAAAGAGGAAACAATGTACGCTGCAAGGGGCGGAAGAACACTAAAATACTGCGTTTGTGTTGACAAAAAACAACTGTACAGTCATTGGGAAACACGATGGCAGTTAACAAAGACATAATTTCTGCACGGTTTTGTACAGTTGGTAAGTATCCTAAGTGAAGGTCAGGGATCGAACCAAGGCCCCTCCTACCCTCACACAGCGACTTGCCTGCTAACCAGGCAGAGATCGATGAGCAGACAGACGAAATACTGGCAACGTTTTCCCAAATTGAAGGAGTTTGCACCATTGACCTTTACCTGTTATCCAACAAAGGACTTATAAATGTCTTTGTTTCTCTAATGTAGGTTGAACAGTATCTGGCAAGCACCTACATGGTCTTCGTTGGAGTATGGTGGCAAGTGGAAGGTATTTTTAGCTTTTCACGCAGTAGTGTAGAAGATTGTTGAAGTTGACTACAGATGTCCAAAGACGCTTTTCCTATAACTTCTATAAAAAAACCTGCAGTAATTAGAGAAAAAGAAGACAAAAGCTTCAATATTATGCGTCATCTCACAGCTGCTTCTTTAACCCTTTTTTAAGTACTGTTCATATTATTTATTCTAGAGGTATTTTTAGCTTTTCACGCAGTAGTGTAGAAGATAAGCATAATCAGTGTTTCTTTATTTTGTGAGAGTTGACTACAGATGTCCAAAGACGCTTTTCCTATAACTTCTATAAAAAAACCTGCAGTAATTAGAGAAAAAGAAGACAAAAGCTTCAATATTATGCGTCATCTCACAGCTGCTTCTTTAACCCTTTTTTAAGTACTGTTCATATTATTTATTCTAGAAGTTGCAACCTCAAGAAATATTGGACAAAACAGTGTAGTTATACATGATGATAGCTCTGTTGGTGGAAGGTTGGGCAGAGTTCCTTTGTAGTCGATTATTTCTAGTCAAACATGGAATTTATAGTTGTTTATAATTGAGATTTTCATCGAAAAAGTCAATACACAATATAGTGCTAACGAAAGCAGGGTTCTGTTGGCTTTAGTCAAAGGCATTCTGAAAGAACTTCCAACCAGTTCTTCTTTTTGCTTATATTGTTGTCAAGGTATAAAGTTTGTGTTTTTAATTTGATATTTGGTTTTGAATGGCATTGTACTTTATTTTGAGTGAACTTCATTAATTAAAGTGTTCCTTGTTTCAACAGATGTTGCATTACTATGTTAAGAACTTTTTTTCTCCGGTCATTGCTTCAGCATATGAAGATGGTGGTGACCTAAAAGTTTATATCGTATCTGATCTGATGAAGGTAAAAGCAACATGATAGTTTCCTTTCAAATACTCCTTTAGTTTTTATTTGAAATAAGATGAGGGGACTTTTATGAAAAAATTTGCCATTCTCCTATTGTTGCGGCTCAGTTCTTGGCGGCCAAAATGATTTATGGTTTCATTTGTACACTAGAGATTAGCTTTGTCGAAAGGTTTCTCGGAGGGTAAGTCCAAATTTAACGGGCTAAACCCATTGGAACAATCAATTTATTTTCATTATTGTAAAGGAAAGCTGAGTTTTCAGGCGTTGTCATTTGCTACGAGAACTTTCATCAGACTTAAGGGCTTCTGCTAGGAACAGCTTTCAAGAGCACTTCACGTCGATGAACAAAGATACATTAACACTCACTGGTTCGCTTTCATGTGATGTCGCTTATGAGTCGAATGTTACGAGTTGAAATCACCATTTGTTCAGCCATGGCACCAGTACACAATCAAGACATGACTTTATTCCATGAATCATGTTTAACCCAACATTATCAATGGTGGTGGATATCCATTACTCCTGAATCCGACAAAACCCCAAACGGTTTAAAAACATGTCCCACCCAACAGTTATATTTTTTATGATTAAAATTATTCATTATGCTTTATATAAATTCTTTGTGCTATTTGTTTTGCAGCCAATAGAAAATGGAGCTCTTTGTATCACTATGTGGACATGGGCTTCATTCGTACCATTGTTTCAATGGAAACAAACATTTTCCCTAAAAAGGCAATCTTCCGTGAGTATCTTACATCATTTTTAAGAACATTCCATGAGATATAAAACCTTAATGACCGTCTATAACCTTAGTGTTTCGGTTTGTTGTATATTTAGTGCAAACTAAACATTATCTTCCTCAAAGAAAATGTGTAAAAATGTACCCTTTCCCCTTGTAGAGCCACGTTGCTATGCCGACCTATGTAATCAGTAAAATTTTTGCAATCAAAGCGGTCATTGAAGCTTAACTAACAAACTTCTTGCTGAGTATATATTTTTGTTTGGCAAATTGTTTAATGAAAAATTGTTTAACACAACTGCTTAATTTAGTGAGAATGATGAATATCATTAAAGTTTGTCATGTTTTGAGGATAAATCAGTTTAGATGGCTAATGACCTCTTAGGTGAGTAGATGAATCACCTAGAGTCGAGAAACAAAATACAGACTGCTACACGGATTGCTATACAGCTAAAGTTTTAGCTGTATAGTAGACAGAAGATGACAATGTATATACAACTTGTTCACCGAGTGAATCCTTTTCGTTGTAGCGAATGGTTTTCAAAAGACCCTTGAGAAACATTCTGAACAACAGCCATTGCAAGAGCCGTTTTCATTGTGTGCTGACACTTACCCCACTAGAACAAGAGACCGAGCAGGCCCTGGGCCCAACCAACCCGTTTTATCTTGCAAGTTTCTCAGACACTGTAGGAATGAAGGATCCATCATTGAAGGTAAAGAGGCATTACCCTGGGCCCAACCAACCCGTTTTATCTTGCAACTTTCTCAGACACTGTAGGAATGAAGGATCTATCATCAAAGGTAAAGAGGCATTACACTGGGCCCAACCAACCCGTTTTATCTTGCAAGTTTTTCAGACACTGTAGGAATGAAG
>JAOBAT010057954.1:8969-26755 GCA_026413305.1 Hydrozoanthus tunicans | reverse complement strand
TTTTCTAAAATTGTCTAGAAACACAAGCGATACTGTTTTATCCCTTTTAGAAAATAACTATAGAGAAAAAAAAAGATTTTGAGCAGTGTTACGTCAAATCCATTTTCTATTCTCTCACAGAAAATAGATTTGTAACCAATCAGAGCGCGTATTACATCAGGATTATTTTCTAATTTGTAATAAAAGATTCAAAGCCTTTTAAAATTGTCTTAGGTTAAAGCCTTAGAGAATAGTCTTATGTCATAAGTAGTTCAAAATGGACTAATTTGTTGAGCAAATATACCTTTCATCATTTTTCACATCCTTTATTGATGGAGGAATTTTTAATAGAAGTGTAAGTATAATATTGTAACTTACATCCATAAGGCGAGATGACAACAATGAGTCTTGAGAAGATGGCTCCCTTATTTCAACTGGCAATGATGACAGCTGAAAAAAGAATGAACTCATTTTATCAGCCATGCTAGAAAGATTTTACCCATAAGACTCTTGTCAACAGTTGGTTTGTTACGACTTACTGCTAAATAAAGTAGCAGAATGACAGTGACAAAATATCAAAAATCAATAATTGAACAGTTCTGAATTAAGCTTTAAAGAACAAATTTCTTTCTCAAAAAAAATAAAATAAAATAAAATAAATATGATTATTAAGAGGTAAAGTGGTGCATTTATATAGCAACTTTTCAATAATCAATATCAATAATTGAACAGTTCTGAATTAAGCTTTACAGAACAAATTTCTTTCCCAAAAAAAATAAAATAAAATAAATATGATTATTAAGGGGTAAAGTGGTGCATTTATATAGCAACTTTTCAAATGAATGCCCAAAGGTGCTTTACAATATTAAATCAGTTTACCCCCAGTGGACCAGAAGCATATCTAGGTGCCTATGGCAGCCACTTGAAAGTGGTTCTCATATGCTGGTTATTCATTTACAAACCCTGGAAGGATGGGAAGCTGAGTGGCCCTTTAGCGGGAGAGAAGGTCGCCCAAATTTTCAACCCTCAGTCAGGCCGAGGATCGAACCGGGGACCTCAGGATTGGGAGGCTGAGATCTTACCACTGTGCCAATCCCTCCAACATTAAGTAATCCAGAGTATTCTCTAGCTTACTGGCAATAACCTGACTAAGAATTTGTAACTTTGTAATTGACGTTTTTGACCCAAGGAGTCACAGAATAATTAGACAATGAAGCACAAGGTCCTTTTTGACATCTGCCACTCCAGGCCAACAGTTTAACCCTTTAATCCCTAAAAGTGCCAAATGATTAGCTTGTAAGTTCTCATAACTTATGTCCCTAATGTTTCTATGAGTAGTTTGGGAGAATTTGAAAATTCATCTTCCAAGGTTTTGTGGATGATCAAATTTCATATTCTCAACACTAATCAGCATGTTTTCTATTGTTAATGTAAGGATAATTTAGATGTTGACCAATTGAAGCCTTAGGGGTTAAAGGGTTAATGTCCTTATCTGAGAAGATAAAAAGGTCCAACCCCTACCAATGTTAGATCAAAGGCGGTTATTCTAAGAACCAGAGTGAAGATCCAGATAGGAATCAAACCAGGCCTCCTGAACCTCAGAGAAGTGTCTTACCAGGCAAAGTTAAATCAATCAAAGCAGCACTGAGCTGAGGGAGATTAATTCATTGCTCAATATAATGCAAGACAGTATCATTCTTACCGCAAAGCTCTCTGCTCGAGATTGCTTATCAGGAGAAGTGACAATTTTATCTGAAGAAATAACATCATATAATTCAGTATTATTTTTGAGTGACAAAAAACACCTTATAACTAAGAACATTAAACAACTGTTTCTTTTATTTAATAATTTTATGCATTAAAACCAGAAACAAAGAAAAAAGTTTACGAAAACATTGAGGCAATTACCTAATTATTGACAACTACAAACCAAGATCAAAATTTTAGTTGTTAAAATTCAAAATGGACTTGTGCACTATTAGTCCGAGTGAGCAAGTTGACCAACTCTGACCAAGGACTGCCTCCCTTAAAGGGGAACTGAACCCTAAAATCA
Source organism: Hydrozoanthus tunicans (assembly GCA_026413305.1). Classification (NCBI taxonomy): domain Eukaryota; kingdom Metazoa; phylum Cnidaria; class Anthozoa; order Zoantharia; family Hydrozoanthidae; genus Hydrozoanthus; species Hydrozoanthus tunicans. The sequence continues at coordinate 24,723 of JAOBAT010057954.1, read as the reverse complement.
ACTCATGTAAAACAAAATTTTTAACTGAGTGTGAAAAAAATATTTAAAAAAAATTCCTCTTATTGCAGTGACTTTTCGAGAAATTCGAGTTTAAAACATGTTACTTGTCGCATTGTACCAGTGGCTTAAAAGTAGGGGGTTAAGAGGAGAGTGAGGCTATGGCGTCAGATATAGGTAAGAAATGGCTCAGACTGAAAAAAATCATCATTGGAGTGAGATAGTGCACACAATGTAAGTTGTAACTTTTACTCTTGACTATGTAAGCAAGCTTATGACAACTAAAATTGTTCACGCACTCCATTGCTCCTCATAACCTACGTCACTCATTACCTTCCTTTACTGCTGACAAGTTGATAAGCACCCACACTCAATGACCCCAAATGACCCAAAACACGCACATACAAACTATAATATCATTTTAAAAAAGTTGATTTTAGAGTTCAGTTTCCCTTTAAGATACTCATGATGCATTAAGAGGCAGGTGACTTTAAAAGCACCTACTAGGAGTAGCAAGGTCTAGATTGAATCTAATATATTTTTATAAAATTCTGGTAATGCTAAAAACTACATGCAAGCTGCTTACCTAAAATGCTTGACATTGATATATCTGCTACCTGTAAACATGAAAATATTAAAAAAAACACATGTTTACAACAATTATTAACTTGTAAAAGAGAAACAGAAAAACTGGGACAATGAAAACAATACTTCTGCAAATTTGGCACTCTTACACAGGACCCTGGAGTTTACCTTCTGTACAAGCACACTTGGAATGTTATTGATTGACTTACTTTTATTTATATCATCTTTTTACTAGTCATTTAAACACAGATGAACAATATTTGACCAAGTATGCACCAACCCTCATACTGCAATAAATATTTAAAAAATTTAGGGGTTGGCGCTTAGCCAAGCAATGATATATAATAATAGCTCTCTGAAATCAAAACACAAATAAAAATTCATGACCACTCACTCTTTCTTAATCTCTAAGTAAGTGTTGCTCTTTCTGAAATATGACAGTTGTTCAGAACAACATGAAAAGGCTGATTCACATGGTGCAACTTTTGCCTACATTTATTGCACACAAAACTCCTGCAACATAGTTTAGTGGCAATTTACACGCACGCAACTTTTGGCCTTGCAACACAAAAAAAACATGCAATTCTCTTGTGAAAATGGTGGACACCCAGCAATTTGCACTTTTAACTATTGTAGTAATTGTCTTGTGACAATAAAAAATGTAGACAACATTGATATAAAATCTTCGTGGGTAAAAGAATGGTTAAAACAAAGAACAGATCAGACCGGTTCTTTATAATTATAGCTAAGACTTGAAGACCAGGAAAGCTAATGAAGATATCTCCCCATGGACACAACATTACTTGAGCTGGAGGTTGGTCAAAAATTAAAACGAAAATATACCACAGACCTCACCACTCAGATAATTTTGTTGCAAAAATGTCAACATTGCATGCAACTTTAGAACATGTTTCAAAATGTTTCAACTTATTTTGAATTGAGCGCAATAGTTTTAGGCATGATTTACACAAAACAACTCATGCTGTATGTATGGGGTAAGCAAATTGCATGCAACAGTTGTAAGCAAAAGTTGAACCATGTAAATCCACCTTAACACAACTTGCCTTATAATCAAGTTTCAAGCACAATAAAGGTCACTATGCTTTAAGAAAGGAAGTTTTATCCCTGTTTCAAACTTTTTTATCACCTTGATCATGTTTGGTTTTTGAACAAATTTTAAGAAAAAAGTATAATCATTGATTGCTCGCATAATTCTCTGAAAGTTCTTGAGCCCACAGTCTTTTGTACTGAGGCAATTCAACTACTTGGACCAAGGCTCTCTTGTTGAGAGTGACAATATGGCAGCCATTTGTTATCACATCACCTTGCTTTAGCTTTGTTTTGGTTTTCTGCAATTTTTACAGGATCAATATAACTTCATGCATATGTATTTTACTCACCTCACCATTAAGCCACTGTGAATCAGGAGAATGCATTCTAAGGGGAGAAACCTCCGGGGATGAAGAAGAATTTAGAGAAGTGGGTACCAAGTTAGGCTCTGAAATTTTTTGGCCATTAGTTGTGGCACACATAGTCTCTGATGGCTCTAGTATAGAAGCAGTTGCATCTGTGGTACATACAATTCCACCACTGTCAAATGTTTCTGTTGACGACACTTGATTGAATGTTGAAATATTCCCTTCATCCACTGCAGTGTTAGCTAAAGTAACTGGTGTGCCGCCAGCTATCCCGGAGTTCAGTTCTTCAATATGTACAGTGCGCTCAAGGGAAGCTGCACTTTCATGGCCAGTCACATAAAGTCCTTCGGAAACACAAGTGTCGACATTTTTATTGCCCGTAGAAAGAAAGTTTGTGAGAAACTCTGATGCAGAATCTTCAGAAATTGCAGCAGCTGGAGTAGTATTTTGGTTAAGAACCGAACCCAAGGCAAGACCAATAATAGAATCAACTGAATTCCCTTCAGTTACACCATTTCTCACAGGTGTATTAACGAAATTGTCAAGGTCAAACGGCTGTAGTGCATTGTCTCCCTGGTTTTTGTCTCGGTCTAGTTCTTCTGTGAGAAGTGATGAGTAAGAAACAGTGGACAATGGAACTGTAGAGTTCGCTGATTGAACTTGATGTTCATTCTCAGATTCTGATTCAGTTATACTTGTAGACTGGGGCAATTTTTCGTGAGAATTTTCTGGTGCAGGACTTGAAGAGTGGGTACTAGCTGGGGAAAGCAATGGTGCTGATGAGGTTTGCAATGAACTCGACATTCCTAGGAACAGTAGCAATAAACATTACAACCAATAACAACAAAACATAAATTACAAAAGTATGAATAATGGTAACAAAGCATTCAAACTAGTTATTTTAGTAATAAAAACAATTAATACAGTTTTATTTAAGTTTTTAGCAAACCAGTGTTTCTAGGTTGCATTTTAGTGTGAACTTTACCTCAGCATACCAATCTAGGGCAGGTTGTCCAAAAGCCGGTTAACTTTAAACCAGCGTTAACTCTTAACAAAACCTATTGGTTGTCATGGTAATAAATAACTGGGCCTAACACTCTGATCACCATTTACCCATTTACTGTCCTTCAGAAGGAAAGGGACACTCGCAGCTATTAAGGGATCTCATTTGAAAATCAAAACCAGTCCAGTTTACCCCTAAGATCTCAAAACAGTGCAAACTCTCAATTGCAACCAAGATTCTTCGGCAGTTAGTGAGAATCAAGCTAACAAGCTGACAGCAGTTGCCTCCTGGCCCAGCTACATGGCATCCTGGTATCTTGTGACAATAATGAAACACAACCTCAACCCCATCCTTACAAAGAGCATTGTTTCAGCGATGTCTAGCATAATTGGTAAAGCTTGTTTTTTGGTATCAGTTTTAAGACTACCACTAAGATTCTACAAGCAAGAGAACCTCACCCCCCCCCACCATCCTCCCCCTGCCCAATACATACATATATATGAAATATGCAGCCAAACTGAAGGGTGCTTTGTGATTGACAAATCTGACCAGGGTTGAAAAGTTTTCCCACTCAGATCATCTTAAATACCTACAGTAGATGTTTGATGAATTGTTGAAAAAATATGATCATGTACCACAAAATAGTATTTTGATTGCACTGGCCAACTTAACAAGCCAAGCAAAGTGCTACTAAACTAGTGATGAAACCCAGAATTCCAGAATCGTGATGCAGAGGAACAAGATAAGCATGATGCCAAATCTTGGAGATCAAGATCATTGAAGTGTGGTTTTGGAGGCTCAAAGCTGCATCACGTTTAGTTGAACACAGGCAACGGATATGACATCAATGACTCAACCCACGCCCCTCTCAAATTAACTGCATTGTATACAGAGAGATCAAATGGGTTTCTTTCAATGTTTTATCTTTTTAATGTTATTTTTGAGTGCATTTTGTTTGCAGTTTTAGTTGTTCCTAGTTGAGTCAATGTCATTTGGTGATTTGTAATTCTGAAATGGTGGGCGGATTTTTCATTCAGTTCAATTATAAAATAAAGACACTCAGAAAGCTCCTATTCAATTCATGGTTCTAGAAGTGTTAATTCCTTTTCTAATCTGTAAATTGGTTCATGTCAGTTTTTACACTAGAAGAACTTTAACAAGAGGGTAATCTGATATAACATAAATCATTTTTACAAAGATTTTTACCTGCTGAACTGTTTGTTGAATATCTGGAGGTCGACAACTGCGATGTAGCTGTTGTGACAGCAGTTGTTGGTAACCCTGCAGCAAGAATAGTTCCTACAGCCTGGCCTGGCTGTGGAATGAAAGACACTGCAACTGCTCCAGGAGGAACTGCATTAGCAGCAACTGTGGGCACTGCATTAGCAGGTCTTGGCAATAAAGTCCTTTGATGAACAACAGTTGGAGCTGATTTGCGATGCGGCTTTCGAGCTCTTGAAAGTAATTTTGGTCTAGACAAAGAAGTAATAGGCAACTTATTAGAGTTCTCAACACTAACACTTGACGGAACAACTGATGGCAAAAGGAAAGGAAGTCGCTCAACCCTCTTGGGCGCAATTCTTGTTATTCTGTTTTGATTGGTATTGGGTGAGGCCTTTGTAGAGATGTTTTGTTTTGATGTGGAGCTCTTTGGGTTTTCTGATCGCTTGTTTTCTCTAAGCTCTTTAAATTCAGTAGCAGCAACTTTCAGTAATTTTTGAAGCGCATCCTGATTCCAGTTTCCCTTAGAAGTGTTTTGTGCTTTCCAGCAATACTGAAGTTTCACTTTTGATGGTCTTCCAACTTTACAGTAAACATCCCCAACAGTAATAGTTCCGCAACTTTGAAGGTTCCAGTATTTCTGTTCATATTCAGCTTTTGTGGTCTCTTTTTCCTCCGGCATGTTTGTCATTTCAACTTTCACACAATCTTGTGTATCTTTGCTGTTATCCTGTGATTCTCTTGAGCTTGGTAAAACCAATTCAACATCAAGATTGGAATGAATTAAAGATGATGGCCTGTTTTCCTTTCCACAATCCATAGCTTCCCCAGAGTCAGACAAATCCAGAGTAAGATTAGAATTTTGTTCATTTGCTGATGCCTTGTGAGACGGGGTACAAGCCTCCTCAACTTTATCGGTTTCAATTGGGCTTGTACTGCCAGAACTTTCAGTGGAAGGATTTCCCAAAGGTTTTCTTGGAAAATTCTCAGAGCTAACAGAAATGTCACTTGAGTCAAATTCTGATGGCATGACAAAACAAATTTCTAATGTTTCCTCTGATGCAGCAATAAGAGGCCATTTACTTTTAAGATAACTAAGAAGAGCACTCAATTGTTTTTTGGAAGATACAGTAGTCCTAAGGCGAGGGTTTTTTGCCAGTTTCTGAACTGTAGTCCACGCATCATTATCTAGAGGAACAATTTCAGTTACTAACTTTGAGGGAACTGGTGGTGGTTGAGATTCACCATCATCAAGTTGTTTCTTCAGAGCTCGACAAGTAGGTGCTTTTATTCTAATGTTGCGCTGATTATAACGAATAGTAGTAGCACCATCATTTATGAGTTCACTGAGTTTCTTTCCAAGTTTCTCATTCAACCCATGCATCTTTTTCCGCAATTCACCATAGCAAATCAAACTTAGCAGTTCATAAGAAGTTTTCTTTTGAGTGTCATTTTCTCCAAGCTTTTCAGCTGGTATGTACTTCGAGATCTTGTTCAATGTTCGATAATAAAAATGCCTTACTTGGTCTTTATTTTTAATAAGGGAAGGAATTTCCCCTCTGCGTTTCTGCCGAGTTGCAATGAAACCTTTAACTTTGTCAAAATCTTTACCATATGCATGCAAGGCTTCAAAAAATGTATCTTTATCCTCTGGGCCCCAAGACTCCCATTGTCTTTTGACTTTTTTCTTCTTCTTTCTGCCTTTCATTGCTCCTGCACTGGTAACACCATTTACTACTGATTTTGTATCTAAAGAGAGCATAACATTTAAAATTATGTCAAAACAATGAGATGGTTTGCTTAAATTCTTAAACTACATTCATAGCTACATAAGTTGGTAAAGCTTTAATCACGCAATAATTTCAAAATAATGGTACTACACCCTTTGTTAATACTGCATACAAAATTTTCCGTACTATAAACCACAAATTATCTCTTAACGAGAAGGTGTGGGTTATCTTTTAGATTCTGAATTTCATATGGCTACAAGTATAAAGCACTCTGCTAGATTCTACTTGTGTCTACAATTTGTTTAATATAGTCAGCGATCAATATTTTAAACAAAGGTGCAGGTTATAATTCGCTGGTGCAAATTATTTGACTTTTTGTTTCTTTTAGTCATAAAGGCGTGGAGTGCGAGTTATCTGCAGTGCAAGTTCTAGTCCGGAAATTATGGTAGTAAAGATGGTTATTACATGCAAAAAATTAAAACTTTAGGTTTTCAAATGAGGTTATAGGTATTCTGTTAAATAGATCAAGTTTTGAAGTTTTGACAAGACCTTCATAATCTGTCAAACAAGCATTGTTATATACAAGCCTTGGCCTGAGAGGCGTGAGATCGCTCATGCAGGTCTCTGTACATGCCTAAATGCCTTGAGGCCAGCGTTGTTTAGCATGTCTAAGAGGCCAAATATTAAATTTAGGTAGTAGATCACAGTGTTGTATGAGCGAGTTTGTAGCCCGAAAAAAACTCATTTAGAGCATAACTGTAACAAAAGAATGGGTAACAACATGCACTGACAAAACGCTAAGATTGAGCTACTGAGCCAATGTCTAAAATTGATGTTGGCTTCTAGACAGGGATTCAGTTTTTGAAATAACTTGTTTGATAAAATGAACATTTTATGCAAGAGGAAAAACTTCTTAGCCGAAATAACAATTTTTTAAAGTGTCAAATTCACATTTAAATATAGTTAAAACTGCATGCAACCAGACACCTAACTAAGCCGACGTGTGCAATTTTTATCATGTCTGCATTTTTTCTCAGGGAAAGGCTTGTACATACCATAGCTCTACAGTCTATGATTATCTAATATACAATTATACTATCAGTTTGTAATATCAAGTCTGTATATACCATAAATTATCATTTGTATATTTGTATATCATATATAGTGCCATGCACCTTTGTATATGCAAATTCTCCTAAACTGGCTATAGAAAAAGTATGGATTCTGGTTGGGAGAATTTAGCAATACATCATTTGGGGTTAAAAGGGTTGGTCCTTTAACATATAACTTTATTGGGTAGCTAAACATCAGATTTTAGCAATTCAAAACTTTTCAGTTTTTAAATCAACTATTCAGTTTTAACATTTTTTCTAATATCACAGAGCATCATGCTTTGATAAAGTTCCAAGATCATTTACTTTTGTAATCATCATCACTAATATTACAATTACTAAATTATCATCAATTAAAAATAAACACTCAATACCAAAATTGACATTTCAGCAACATCAAGTTGTCATTTTCATAAAGTTGAAATGTCAGTTTTTAGCATCGTGCAGTGTTTATTTTGAGATCATTACCTAAATCCTTGTTAAACACTATTATTCTTGTTATTATTATTATTATCATTATTATTACCTGTAATATCATTATTATTAACAGCCCTTTCATAAGCTCATTCAACGAACATTTTGCACATGCAAACCATGTCAATTAAAGAATTATTTTCATTTATGGATGCTTTGGGATTTGATTTATGAAAACATTCACTCTTTCATGATTCGAAAGTGAGGCTTGGGGAAGTTTGGCGTAAACATGCATAAGGCCTTTAATTCAATTTTCAACACATTATCATCAACTGATGATGAAAAATGTTATAAAAATCACATGTAACTAGAACCAGACTCCCTCTTCAGGACTTCAACACAATTTCTAAATGTAAGTGCCTCTTAAAAGCCTTCGGATATTGTTACTCAAACTTTAAGCAAATAGCAAACAGACAAGAAAAAAAAGCCAAAATTGGAAAATATTTGTTTTGGATAACTTCTCAATAATTTTACAATAAAAAGACAAAAATAATTGGAGCTAAATATGTCACAGCAGGGTAGGGACATCACCAGCTACTCTTTTTATTTCACTCTCACCTAGTAAAATATATATATATATATTAAAATTGTTTTAAAAATATGATTACAAAGGTTGGCATGCACATTGCATTCTACATTTTTTTTTCATTTTTTTCTTTTGTTCTAAACTGATGATAAAATGGATATAAGTTAATTCATCAATACAAAAAGACTGAAAAATTAAATCAACGTTTGATGTGAACTATCACTCGATCCCTAGAAGTCTGCTACACAGTTCTACTATTATGGCCTACAAAAATTAAAAACCTAGTAAAAGTAAAATTGCTATAAATGAAATTTGAGGAGGGGATGTGTCATTTTAGTTTCATTTTAAACCATAGATTCTTTGTTTGGAAGAAATAATTTTGAGTGTCTCTAGTTAATCTTTACAAACTTCCTCTTACAAACACTCGACAGTTGGGATTTCCTGGGATTCAGTTGCAATCAAGACGTCCCGAAATAATTTTACCTCTCAAAACGTAAATAACATTACTGTTTTTACTCCTGTGGAAAAATTATTGCTTTAATTCTTAAAAAATGCCAATGTTATAGCAAGTTTTTCGAGGTTTTAAGCTGAACACAAAATTTTACAACATGACAGCCACGTTCAACATGGCGCCTTTGCTCCCAGCTTTCAACAACCTCGAGCAACAGATTTTTGTTCGTCTATGCAAAATTGACAAACCTTGACTTCCAGTGGTTTGCACAGTAGGGCTGGAACATCGTTGGCGCTTATTTGGTCTTGTACTGCTTCTTGTGGAAACGCCTGGACATAGCAAGTTTGAAGTTTCATTTTCAGCTACACTGCTACAAGATGAATCCTTTGTGGCAGAACCCGCGTGGTCGTTTTGAGTTGAAATTTTTGCAACTTGTTTCTGGAGGCGAGTATCACGCAACACCGGCTGCTGAGATTCGCTAATATCCACTTTCGGAGCTACAATCGAGGTATCTTTCTTGCTGAACGTTTCTGTCCTGAAAGAAACAGAAACATCGACTGTCAACTACACTGTAGCACAACGACGAACAACAATGGCCGATCAGTTTCCAAATCGACTGCGAATAAACGATGTCGGATGATCGCCCTTAAAAATCCCCAATAACGAATTTCCAAAAGTGCAAACATGAAATTGTTCGAAAGGATCTATTCAGTCTTTTTACAGACATTTTGAACAGTGATAGACTTAACAATACACATTCTAAAGTCTAAGATTTGAGAACCGTTACTCGAGTGCTTGTATCAAAACAACCTCGAGCATCTCACAATTCCAGTTCAGTTAGTGATCTGTCGATAACATACCTCTTCCTTGAACCATTGTTTTTGCAACGCGTTCTCATTAGTGTTCTGGTTATGTATGATACTTTGGATAAAGGCAAAAAACCTCATAGCGGCCGATAACGGCAACTTACACCGACGATCTCTGACTAACTCCGAAAATGTCCAAATTGAAAGGCAAATATTCACAGCTCGAAGCACTGGGCTTAGGAGGGGCCTCAAACTTAAAAATCTTTGAATTGATTTGCTGGCCTACTAGAAACTTTTCCATCTACCCAGTTAAAAATATCTGAGAAAAATAACTTTCTATAAATTTTAAAGAATGGTTTGAAATAAAATTTGTCCCAAGTTTCAAAATATAGGATAAAATTGTTCTGAAATTTAAACTTTGGTAACAAATTAAGGGCAATCGCAAATTACACTTAGGGAGGCAACAGGCTCGCTCTAGAATTCTGTATAACTATATTCTACAAGGATAATGAAACAAGTGTTTCTCATCGTTTTACCATAAAATAACTTGAAAAACTGTGAAGAAGTATGAAGTAAAACAGTTTCACGATCTTGATTACAGAAACGTCTTATTTTCAGCATCAGATACCCAGGGTCTGTGTCACAGACCAAAAAAACTCAAGCCTCCAAAAATGGCTCAAAACTGGAGGGAAACTATACTTAAGCATGGATTAGGTATTATAATTTTTTCACTCAATAAATAAGAAAATAGGAAGGAAAAATGTGACAATCTAAGAATTTATATCTCAGCAATACATTAACTACCAGCTGAGTTGGGCCCCACTGACCCAAATCTAAATGACTAAGTAAAACATGGTTGTGTACTAAAACACGACGGAACTGGAGACGGAAAGCCTCCCAAACTAAACACTCTTAGTAAGATAGTCATTGAAGAGGCAAAGGAATAATCAGGAGTTATTGGAAACATTTTGTACAAAAACACTCACATAAGCTTCAAAGGCAGTGTGCTCGTTGTTTCTGCCGGCAAACGATGTACACATTTACAACTCAAAACAAGTTGACTTGCCCAAAGCTTGTCAGTAAAAGCTTATCATTCCTGGATTGTAGAAAAGTTGCTGTGAGATTTGAAACAGTGAAACCTTGATTTTAACGGTAGATCCTTCAACTTTGTCATGTAAACACTAATACACATGTTTCACAGAAAATGACAACAATTTTGGTTTTTGGCGCGAGAGCATCTCATCGATGCATTGAACTCGATTGGAAATCAGTCACGTGACATTTGCTCTGTCAAGAGATCTGGGGAATACTTGCTAAGCCTTCTGGGATAGCTTCGCTCTGGAGACTGGATCCAACAAATTTCGGTTTTACTTAAACTAAGATGGCCGGTGCTGTCAAAGAGGATGATTCTGGGGAAAGTAACGATCTATCTCAAGCTGCACCGGACTTAGAAACTCAAAAGAAAGAAATTGGATTGCTCTTGAAAAAGCCTTTAATCAAAGGTGAAACTTGGTAGGTAAACTCAATTACTACAATTAGGAGAGGGTTTATTTGCAACGAATGCCGGTAACAATTTATTACTACCCACTCCTACCGAAATAACTGTTAAGAAAATCTTGAAATTTTGGTTAGTTTTCTGGAATTATGTACATTTTTAGGGTTTTAATTGATATCTTTAAGTTTGTTTCTTGACATAACAGGAAGATGTTATATTTTTCTCGTGAAGACCGGGGTCAAGAGATCACCTTGTTATTGCGGAAGCAAGTGCCAGGCCCAATGATTATGGGTGATCGTGGGTACAAGTTGAATCGGCTTACCCCGAAAAAAATTTAAAAGTTAGGAAGTGCAAAGTATATAGTTTAAGGCGAAGAAAGAAAAAATAAAGATACCTCCTAAGAAACCCCAGAATGATTGCACATTATCAAAATAATGATGACTACTTATGCTAGTTAACCGATTGGCATCGGTTAATCGATCACTGAAAACGTTGTAAATTTCATCAATTGATTTCCAAAAGGAACATATTTATTCCAAGCCTGGAAAAATTGCCTAGCTATCAATGCCAATTGATGGTACTGTTTGGGACCATCTGTGTGATATTTAATTGATCATCAATTTGCAAATACCAACTGGTGGCAGTTAACCAATTTTCGTAGACTGTTATCAATTACTTAAATTGATTTCTGATTATCAATTTTAATTGATTAGGTGTGCCAGGATAAAATAACTCCAAAATGATTGTTAACTTAAATCCTAGATTTAGGCATTGTGCATGCATTATAGTCCCAAAATGGAAGCTTTGTCTTGCAAGTTTAGCAGTCAGGAAATGTTTCTACTGTTGAATTTAATTGAAAAAATAATGACAAGTTTTGTAAAATTTTGGTAAGCTGTGCAAACTCTGAACTTCATTGAGTATGAAATACTGATCGGTAAAAGCAATAATTGGTTGGTTTTCACCAGACTTGTGTTATGAAAGGTATGGGTGGTCCCTATTTGCTTGAATCTACCAATAAGAATAATAGCATAAGCACAATGTAATATTCAGCTGTTTAATTATTATCTAGGTATTTAGTGGACAGTCGATGGCTGAAGTGTTGGAAAAAGTATGTTGGGTTCGACAGCTGGGACATTTATGGTGTAGGAGAGGAAGTGAATCATCCAGGCCCTATAGACAATGCCATCCTGTTTAAAGGTAAGGATGATATTCATTATTAATGATAAGAATAACAAATAATCTTGACAATTTGGCTGGTGATAGATGATTTTGTAAACACATGTACATCGTTTGCAAACTCGATGCAAGAAGGCAAGGTAGGCTCAAATGATGTCAGAAAGTCAATAAAGATTTGACATTTTTGTAAGTCAAGACTGCATTTTTTAATCTGTCATGCCTTTGAAAAGTTTTGGCCATTACAATTAGAATTGAAACACCACTTTATTTGTATCAGTTTGTTGGTTTTGACTGCTTTATACCTAATTTTGCAGATTCTGAGAAAAACATTCTCAAACAGCACTTGATCGACGAGCTTGATTATAATTTGATGCCAACAGAAGCATGGGAGAAGCTAGTGAGATGGTATGGCATTGCTGATGGACAGTTACCTATTCTGCGCAAAGTGGTAGAACACGGAATGTTTCTGAAACAATGCAAAGTGGAAGTATATTTGATAGAATTAAAGCTTTGTCAAAACTCTGATTTGGAAACAGTGGTTGTAAGACCATTTAGCAAGGGAGATACAGTAGGTAATGAATCTGTTTTTGATATTTTATCTTCATTTTATCCCTTACATTGTGAGAGGATTTTTATATTAGAGAGTTTTACTGTAGCACAGACAACAAGTTTGAGTTTGACTATTAGCTTTGGATGAAAGTTGCATTGCGCAAGTGTGCTGTGTACCCTATGTATGTGAATCTTGTGGTCAGGTAGTTGTAGTACTAACAACAAGTTTTCGAGGACTTTTTGTGTCGGATGATTTGGATAAAGAAACTGAAATGTATACATACTTATTGTATGAACATTTGTTTGTATGAGCCTCCTAGAATGCAGAGCCAGTCAAGCTAAGGTGTCCTAATTTTTAATGACAAAGTATGATCAAAGGAAGACACATAAATATGAGTTTTGGCTAGATAGTAAAAGAATTAGAAAACTTTATATCCCCAGTGAAAGTAAACCCATCAAGATTCACTACAGAAACAGACTTAAATACACGAGTGTTGGAATTAAATTCAACTGCTTTGAAAAGGGAGACTGGCGTTTTCTAGCTTTGGAAGAAGCTAATATCCAACTATATATGTTGATTCGACAGAAAATATAATGTCTTCAATGAAGGAAGTCTTTGAAATTCCAGAAGATACAGAAACAAGGCTTTGGAACAAATGCATGGGAAGCACTTATGAGCTGTTGAACAACAGTGAACAAACTGTACAAGATGTAGGCCTCTATAGTGGACAGGTACCCTATATTTTCAATAAGATTTGAAGTTAGGCAGCAGAGCATATTAAAATAGGTGGCTGTACCTCTAGGGGGGTCAGCAAGAAACCAAAGAAACTTTAAAAAAAACAATATTTTATCTTATAGAAAGTAGGCTGTGGTGATTTTTGAAAAGTAGGTGGTAAAGTTTGCTGCTTACCAGCTTCTATTGAAACCCCTGTTGTTTGGTATGCTTGTTGCTAAAAATGTGTTTGACATATTCAAACACACAGTATGAGTGGGTGGGTGAATGGATATGATTGTGGTTGAGTAAAAATCTAAGCTAGAAATTACTGTAAAAATTATACATATTTTGGTATGAAAATTGTAAATAATGTAAAACATGCCTGGGTTTTCCTGGAAAACCCAGCTCTTTTTGATCAATAAACTCGATCTTTACTGCCAATTATAATTTATTTAAGATACTAGGTAACTGTAACTTAGACATATTTAAATATTTGGGTTTCATTTCTTTGTGTTTGAGTAATTAAATTTATAGAGGATCAGTGCTCTGGCTTGGCCAATACAAAAGGCTACAGCACCCTGTGGTTTTTCCTGGTGACCAGTTGTTTCATCAAGCAGCACCCTGTCATTTTCATCCAGTGCCCTGTCATCTTCAGAGGCTCAGATTTGTTGTGATCGTAATGAAAATGTAATCAAAAAGCAGAAAGTTTTCAAATGATTTAAGTTGATATTTTCCAAGTTCTCGATTGCTCGAAACAATGTAATTCTGAGCCAAATAGTCACTAGTCGACAGCAGTCTTAATACTAGTTGTTATGATAGTGGGTACTTGTTTTGAAACGGCCCAATCACAGTGCGGATACCAGAAATACGAAACAGCTGTTGCAGGGGTTTCAATAAGTTTTGAAGTATCTGGCAGACCTTGTTAAAATGGGCAGCTGTATCCCTAGGGGCTCAGCAAGAAACTAGGAATTAAAGTAAACGGCAGTGACTCAAGAAGTAGGTGGCTAAATTCACTGGTTGCCAGCTTCTATTGGAACCTCTGCTGTTTAAAATATCTTCTGTGGCATCCTCACATTTTTAAGCTTGCTAGAACACAGAGGATAACTTCAATGAACAAACACAGAAGTACAAACTTAGTAAAACCAAAGTGACATAGGAGAACTTTGTTCTAGGTATTGCTCATTGAAAGTAAGAATGAAGACGGAACATGGCCAAGACAATCAACAGGGTCTTCAAAAAGGTGGGCAGTTTACAAACACACTGACGGGTGTACATTTAATAGGGGTGCTTGTTTGAGATGACAGGTCATTACCAGGGGTATTAACTTGTAACTGTCGTGACCCATCAAATGCATGCCCATCTTAATGAACTCCTTGATGCTCAATAATTCTCCCATTCAAATTAACATCCTTTCAAATGTATCACAAATAGCTGTGCAAACCTCTTTTAATCTTACCCTTCTTATAATATGTATTGTGATTTCATTTTATTTTTACTTTTAACCATATTTTCAGACCATTTAATAATTATTTCATTGTTTCATTTTTATTTATCAGTCTTTTATCAGGCACCCAAAAGGTTTTTTTTTTTTTGACATTTGTAGTAGAAAAATTGGGGCCTTTCCCTTTTGGCAATTTTAGGTTATATATACACCCAGGTCTGTTCATTTCCTGTCACAAATGAAACCTCTTGTTAAGCTTCTGTTCATTTTCAGGATGGGTAAGACTGACACCGTTAGCTTTTGAGAGTATGTCTATCAAGACTCAACAGCTTGTAATCCTAGGGTTACAAGTTCAAGCCCTTGTGGTGACCTTGAGCAAGACACTTTAACATGATTTGTCTCAGTCGACTCAGTTGTATGAATAAGTATCAGTTTTTGCTGGGGGCTAACTAACCTATAAATGATTTATTTATTGTCCAATCCAGAGGGAGTCATGGGTTCTATCCACTTGACAGTTCAGGCACTTACGACAAGTGCTGGCAGTCACATGGGTTGAGAAGGGAATTAGCTAGTTTTGGTCATTTACTTTTTTTACGTTTTTAACTTGCTTTATTTGCTTTACTTTCAGCAGTTTTTCATCATCATCAGTAAGTATTACCTGGCAATCCAACTGTTATAAAACACTTACTAACCAATGGCGATGTCTTTACTGGGAAATCTCAGGCCATTGGTTTGACATAATTATGTACTGGACGTAGCAAGGTTTGAGATTTCCCAGAAAAGACTTGGCAAATGAGGTTAGTATGTTTTTTTACTGTACATTTTTTATTCAAATTTAGTTAATAAGAAAGTGAGATTTGACATCTGAGCAAAAAAAGGAATAAGTCAGATAGCAGGCTTTTGTCTGGTCATAAATTATAATAAGTAGGTGCTTGGTTAGTACTAGTTAGGTGCTAGTTCCATGTTCAATCAACTAATTGATGGGTTAATTGGACTCCCACACATTACTGTTCAACCTGCAACTTTGTTTATGTGACCATTTTGTGTGCAATTTT
>JAOBAT010057943.1:0-26770 GCA_026413305.1 Hydrozoanthus tunicans | reverse complement strand
TCCCGAGTCATGTTGGGTTTTTCGAAATTTTCTCCTTATAAAAAAATCTCTAGAAACTAAAAAGTACCTCACGTTTAAAGGTACACCATAGGGTTTCTGTGGGCGAAATATGAGGGCAGGTCATTTTTTGAACTTGTGCCACATTTTTTCATTCTCACCCAGTCGTTACAGAGAGTCGCTCTTAAACATAAGGCACAAGTGCTGCAAATAGAAATACTCAATACCTAAGATATTGATCAGTAGTGCAGTCTTTTCGTGTCATACCACAACGAATGTCCTAAAAGGCAAAGACATAGCCCTTTCACTTTCCTTAATGCTCTTCAAATCTACCATAAAATGTGACTTTACTTCTTCAGTGAAAACGTTTGAACCCGGTTCATTAAACGTCAACTTTACACACTCAGGTACTTTTGGTGTCAAAAACAATGTGTAATACAAGACAGCCCACAAAATCACTAAAGTCCTCGAGGTCCAACTAAAACTCATAGAAAGCATAACATCTTTCTCAACATCATATGATACAACCAAAAAACCTTCCGCATCATGGCAAAGTGTTGGAAATAATGTGCAACTTTTATCTTTGTGAGGGCGTTTATGATAAGCAGAAGCAAATGACTTTGCAATTGCATATAATTGACTTAGATCTGAAGAGGAACCACAAAGTTCGCGAATGGTGTGCCTCTTCCTCTCAAATGGCAACTTGTTCCCTGGGGGCAACTTGGCTGCAAAAAAAATAGCTTAAATTAATGTTAACTGAAAGATAGAAACAACAAATAAATGATTTGTCAAATAGCTGCCGCTTATTGATGACTGGGTGTTTCTGAAGTTAATTGATGCAACGGAAAACTCAACTGTTGATACTGTTTGCTGTAGCTTGAAGAATGCCAGTTCAAAATTTAAAGAGACTACAGTCACTCAGCTTTTCTTATAGTTATACTTCCAACAGGCACCATAACAAAAATGATAAACAAGCTCAACTCTAAACCACAGAAAGATTCATTCTAACAAGTACAAAGAGGAGAAAGATCGTATCCAAAAACTTTTAGACTAGGTAATTCGTGGTCACATCCAGCAAGTCTCGCCAATCGTATTCGTTAGAAAGGATAGTGGTTCTCTGCGTTTCTGTGTGGGACTTCCAAATTTTTAAACGAACCTCTTCCTCGAATACACGAGTCACTTTCTCACTTACCTCTAATGACGCAAGTTCGTTAGTTACTCTCGGCTTTGCAAGTGGATTTAACTACGTGAAAGTAGAAGACCGCGCCAAGTAAAAGAAAGCACTTATTGTCTTTGCCCTTATTTTAGTACAACAGATTGCTATTCGGGCTCGGTGGTGAGCTAGCAGCGCGAAAAGCTAATTTCATCACCAAATCTACAAACTATTGTTCGACAACTTTGATTATCTCGTTTTCAAGGGCACTCGACAAAAACCTAAAACGACTGAACGTCTTGATCAAGCTTCGTTGGTTGATATTAAGCCTATGAAACAATTTAAGCTTCCAGCACCTTTATCCCTTGGAAATGTTAATCGACAGATCTGTGCCCAAGCAACAGATGCAGCTGAGTCCAGAAGCAATTCAGACTTAATTGCACAGGAATAACACAACTCAATTTGAACTAGGACCTTGCATGTTGCAGGGCTTCACGCGGTCACTTGGAAAAATATAGGGCTAAGTTAGGGAAAAGTTAAAAAATATTGGAAACTATAGGGTTTTTTTTACAAATGTAGCCTGTACAACAATAACGCAAAAAGACTTTAATGGATATGTTTCCCACATGAGAAGTTGCAAAATAGAGACCGCATGCAATATCTGTGCGACTTGTCAGCCAACAAATCAGTTAATCTAAAACAAAAACTTGCTTTGGGCTTGCAAGTAATATCTCTTCATTGCGGGGCGACAAATGATGGTGATATGAGATAACCGACTCAAAACAGCTGTATTCAACAGAACTAAATAGTTATCTATAAACAATATCTATAGGTTTATGATTTGTTTTTCTTAGAAGCTATTTGTTTTGACTATCTTTCTAAAATTCTCTTCCTTGTACTTTCAAGTAGCTCTCGTTTACTGAAACATGACTTTGCTTGTTCCATAGCACTACCTATTTTCTTCTTGACAACAATACAACCACACATATTTAGGACTTCCACAGAGAGTCGCCAAATGGAACAGGGTGGCTATGGTCTTGATAATGGCCTTTTGTCAGGTGATAGTGGTTATGCGTGTTCTTCTTATCTGATGACACCGTACACCCAACCAAAAACTCGGACAGAGGAACAATTTAAGAGCTCACAAAACCACGCGATGTGTTATTGACCGAACATTTGGCCTTTTACTTTCTTACTTTCAGGGTTCGTCCGCTTTTCTCAAAGCAAAATTTAAGGACTTTTTTAGGACTTTTAAGGTAAGATTATCGGTTTTTGAGGACTTAAGCCATGGGATATCAACCACCATAGAGCTAACCTAAAACTTGACTTTTTACGGTAGTACATGAATCGTGATTCAAACAAAATGCCAACTTCATTGAAAAAGCAAAAATTTAAGGACTGTTTAAGGACCGTGACTGATTTTTGTAAAATTTAAGGACTTTTGAGGTCTCAAATTTTGGAAAGTGAAAATTAAGGACTTTTAAGGTTTTTAAGGACCCGAACGAACCCTGTACTTTATTTATTTGTACTCAATGCTCTACCTTTTTTTTACAAATGTAATATATGTAGTTTTAATGCTGGACAGAGTACTGGGTATATGAAAAAATCAGTGACGGTTATCAAGTCATGTACCCTTCAAGATTCAATTATATATTTATAAGCGGGATAAAACAAACGTATCAAAATTTATGTGCAGAATATGTGCAATGACAAGTAATAAACGGAAATCAAGAAAGAACACAGGAAATGGAAACAAGTAAATAAAAGATAAATAAATTTCGGCACAAAGTTAATAAAAATACAATATTTCTTTCATGACGAAGAGTAGTAATCTGAAAAGGTTTTGTCAATAGTTAACGGTATAACTGATCTTTTGGTTCTTTTTAAACGAATCTCTGCTGAGATGTTTGAAGCTTTCGGGGATTTTATTCCAGATCAAGGCTCCTTGAAACTTTAAGCTGAAGCGTAAGACGACTTTGAAGCTAATCGGGTATTATAATGGTGAATGTTTGAGATATGTTTGAAATGTTTAAAACCAGATGGCAATTTATCGCTGTGATAGTCAATTACAAATACTGTATTATTGAAAGAGATTAACAAATTTTAGTATATCAAGTTTTTTTGAAAAAAGGGCTTGAGTGATCATTTATTCCAGGGAACGTTTTTATTCTGATTGCTCTTTTCTTAAAAGTGATGATTTTTTTGTAGATTAGTTATATATGTGTTTACCGATGCAAAAATTCCATAGATCAAGAAAGGATAAATAACCCATTAGTAAAGTTGAGCAAAAATAGAAGTATTGACATAATGTCTAATTAGTTTGGTCAAAATTCCAATACCTCTGGATAATTTCGCAAGGGTCTTTTTTATGTGTTTTTACCAATTTAGATGCGAGTCAATTGGCATTCCTAGGTAGTTAACATGATTTTCATATTCTAAAGGTTTTTTTTATTGAGACAAACTTTTAAGTTATAAATGTACTTTTTCTGCATGAGGTGAGCGGAATACAACAAAGTCAGATTTGTCAAGATTTAAAGTAAATTTATTAGCAATGAGCCAGCTGTTGACTTTAGATAGTTCTTCGTTTATCGTTTATTTGCAAAATAGAAGTTAGTATCATCAGCAAACAAGTGAAAGCGAAATTTCATAGAAAAGTTACCGATGTCATAAATGTAGATATGAAAAAGCAGGGGGCCGAGCACAGACACCTGGGGGGCACCATAGTTTATTGTTTGATAATCGGAGTTTTAATTACCAATCGAAACAAACTGTTTCTGTTTGACAAGTAAAAGACAAACCATGTATTGGCTATTCCTCTTACTTCAATATTTTTTGGTTTTTGGACCAAAATACTATGGTTAAATGTGTCAAAAGCCTTGGATAAGTCAAGAAAAATTCCGCAAGAAAACAAGCCGTCTTCGATTGCGTTTTGAATCTCATTTATAATTGAATGGCATGAAATGTCGAGTGTTTGGCACGGAAGCCAAATTGATTATTTTTCAGAATACTATACTTTTGTAGAAATTTTAGAAGCTGCTTGTACATAATTTTTTCTAATATTTTACTAAAAATGGAAAATAACGAGATCGGAGTGACAACCTTTTTTGTAAATTGGAATAACTCTTGCTATTTTGAGTTTGTCAGGGGACAGGACAAGAGCTCAAAGAAAGATTGAAAACAGATGCAAGTGGGGAAGAAATGATATGTTTTATAGTCTTAAGAATACAAACTGGGACACTGTACGGTCCAGACAATTTAAAAAGATTCCACATTGTTCACAGTGAATAAGAATGAGGCCTGAGGGAGTTTGTACAATTATTATTGCGTGTTGTGAAGAGAGCCAGAATTGGATGATGCTGAGGGTAACGGAAACAACCTAGAAATTCATGAGCAATATTATGGACCAGAAAATGGGCAAGCAGTGAGGCATATCATAAATACCTTTTTTTAATCATCTTGCCATGATTACAAACTATATATTGATTCAATATAGGTTTGTTACCATTTAAACTATGGCTTTTTATTCTTCAATCTTGCATCTGTGATAATCAGGGGCAGATCTAGGACTTTGAAACGAGGAGGTCTGGGGGCATGCCCCAGAGAGTTTTTTGAAAATTCGAATTCCTTAATTAAATGGCCATTTCGAGCATTGTGGGACAAATTTCGAACTCATTTAAGAATAATTTTTTGCTCGTTAAGTTTGTTCAGTAAAGAAAAGAATGACTTATTTGTATAAATATATAGGTTAATGAGGGCCACTAGTTATCAGTTTTGAACTTAGGGTAAAACCTGCATGGGCCAGGATATAATTTACATGACCAAGGGCCTCAGGTCATGTGTATTGGGGGGTGGGGCAGAACGCTGCTGGCCATCAGAATCTCAACCTTGGTATGAGGGCTAGTCATGTTGTGCACTAACTAATTTTTTTTTTTAAAAAATGAGTTGTACAATTTTTAATGTTTGTTTTATATTTAAAATCCTATTGAAATGTAGTTCTTTTGACATTCTTTTTCTGTATTTCATTTTTACAGAAGTAAACAATTGTTTTATTTCCATGTGTAACGATAAATATCCGTTTCCCCGGCAAAGGTTATATTAAAATGAATGGGGTGCCCCCGGTCTACGATATTCCAAGTTTAACGATGAGGATTTTGTTCCCCGAGAGAAAAATCTTTCTCAGAATAACGATAAAATCAACACGACAGACCGCAGGAACTTTCATTAATAAACATTAATGCGTCTGTAAACAATCACTGCACTTGCTTACGTTCCAGCAGCCATTAATACTGATTGACGAGTTTTAAACCGCTTTTAATCATTGTTTATCTGCCATTTCATCCTTGCCTTTTAACGGTATCAATTACAAATTTATCAGTGAACATGGAGTAAAAACGCGTACGTGACCTTTTTCCCGGTAAAACGATATTTGCTGAGTCAGCGGTCATTTAGCGGCATAGAAAGTCGACTTAGCTTTCGTTTCCATATATGGTTGGTTCAACGAGTCGGAGCCAATCAGCTGTTTCGCAAAACAGTTTTGAACAGCCATATTTAATTTTCTCATATTGACTCCGTGGCTGCGCCACTCCGCCAATGTGGAATATGTTTTCTGCCAACTAGCCGGCAATAGAATGTGGGTACTAGTCTTTTTAGCCGAGGCAACCTTTGCTCACCATTTGTCTTTTATTTCAGTAGTGGATTGTAGACAGTTTCAAAGAACGTTGACCTTTGCCCTTTTCGTTTTGTTTGTTGGTAACATTATTAGAAAACTTAGACTTAATATAGTCAACGTTTAGGACGTTTCGTCGAAAATAACTGCACATTCATTCGGCTGAAGAAAAGTTGGCTTTTCTAGTTTGCTTTGCATTTGGTTCCATGTTTTCTGCCATTTTTTTCGAGACATGCACACGCGCGCACGTGATACGTGCTCAATAATCACCACGGCAACACACTTGAAAAACCGGTTTATCCGCGGATAGTTAACAGCACTGCTAATCAACCTTGGTGCAACCAAAGTTTATCCAGTGTTTAACTATCCGCTGGATAGTAATTTTATCCGCAGAATAGGCTTATACACCAGGGCCCGGTTGCACGAAGCCTAGATAAGCTATCCGCCGGATAAGTGCTTTCTATTTCATGCAGTAAAAACTATGATGAAAGTTATTTGACACCATTTAAATCATTACTTTAGGAGTCTCCACTCACTTAACAACCAGAGATAGAGAAATCGACAAATTGTCAAACAATCTTTGATTTGTTAGTGGCGACCATTAGCTTTTATCCAGCGGATAGCTTATCCAGGCTTCAGACAACCGACCCTGATAAATTTAACCGCTCTGTGAACAACCGGGCCCAGGAAGACAATAAAATAGTTTCAAATAAAATGTTTAGCAAAGGGCCAAATTCCAAAACAGAAATGTAACTAAATTTTTTTTCAGTGTCTGTATATTTTGCAATTTGTATTCATTTGGTTTCAAGTAAAAACCTGTTAATTGCAGACGTTTTTAATTGGAAACCTCTGTCTGATTACTAATATAAGCAGTCAAATACGATTTTCTTTCTTTCTCCACCCCTAAACTTTGAGAGCACCTCCTTGTGGGTCTTAAAAGTATACACATGCACATGTACATTGTACAATCACTAAACTTCGGTGTCTTCAGGCCCCCCTTGGTCTCCTGTAAAAATAAATGATTTAAAAAGTTAAAGATAACATCAGTTTGATTCTTCAAAACAAATTGTGTCTGTTATCACAGTAAAATAACACCTACACTGTTCGATCTAAATCTAGGTTGTATCACTGCACATTTGTGCTGATGAAGGGATTCTACAATGTTGCGTCTGGGAACGAGAAAAGTGACTCTCGACGAGTATAACGAGATGACGAGTATTGGCCTACAAGCCGAAGGTTAATATAGTGTCTTTCATTTCTTGGCAAAGTAGTTTTAAAAGAGTATGAAGTATACTTAGGTCAAATTTGCAATTTTTTGTAACTTGTAACTTTATTTATACACGACACAAACACCAGACCTGTCTTGTTTAAAACTACAGAAAAATATACTTTATTCAATATCAATAGTAATTTTACAGTATCCTACAAAACCCGATTTAGACTGGTAATGGCCAGTGAAAATGTTGTACTGCGTCTCTGCATTTTTTCACGCCGTAAATTCAGTCAGTGCAAGTCTTTTTGACAAAAAAAAATTTCATACTTTATTCGACTGATTGTGTTCTGATCTAACGTTGGCAAGTGTATCAATCATAAACGGTTATGCACTGGTGTTAAACCTACTTGTTTGAATTGTAAACAGTATGACTATCCTACAATTTAGTTAAAATGTTTAAAAGTTTAAAAACCGGCTTTCAATTTATGCCGTGTCTAGGAGTCGAAATGTTTTCTATAGCCACTTTTAAAGATTTAAAAGACTCAGATAAGTCTCTCAAAAGTATTATGATTATATCAAGCATAAGCTCTAACTCGCACTGTTCGAACAAGTAAGCTGCTTGTCTTATAAATAATGTCACAATGCCATAAAGAACTAAGAAATGCTAACCTAAAATAAACAATTCAAACACACTATCAAACCCAATATATTTTGGTAATCAAAAAAAAATTTTGCATTGCCCAGAATGTACTTGTGTACTTTTTAAAGTCAAAGTTGCGATAGTTAAATAGTTCTAATCTGTCAAATGCTGAATTCACATACTGTAGCTACCAACTGATAGGCGATTAGTTGCTGTCTAACTTACCAGGCACAACAAATGGCAGTGCTGACTCTCTATCTGATGATTAAGGAAAATAATTTAGTTTAACTCGTTTCAAAACTCTCAAAGCTTCTTGATAAAGAGGCAGCATTGATGTAGCTCAGAATAATTTTAAATGGAGACTTTATGCGGTTTGGAAAAATACACTTCCTCTTTGATTATTTCAATAAATAATGTATAACGATAGTGATATATTGGAAAACAGTATCATGTGTCTGAGGCCTGAGTACAGTTGCTTCAAAAAAATTGTGTGTGTTATCACAGTAAAATGACACCTAAATTGTTCGATCTAAATCTATGTTGTATCATTGCACCTTTGTGCTGATGCAGGGATTCTACAGTGTTCTGAGCCAAAAGGGTTGGGAGAGAACGGAAACTGAAGGGCTCTCGTGAAAGAGATGACAAGTATTGGCCTCCAAGCCAAAGGTTTAAAGTGTCTCATTTTTGGACAAAGTAATTAAGAACATGAACTATATATAGGTCAAATTTGTAACTTTTTGTAACTTGTTTAACACTACAGAAACATATACTGTACATTATTTAAAATAGTAGAGAAGTGGATAATGAATATGCACGACATCGATTTCGAACTTCTTTACCAACCAGGTAAGGACAAGCGAGACTTCTGCCTGTCACAGAAAAAGAAGAAACCGAAGCTGTCATCAAGCATGTCGCTACGTTATCATCTGGGAAAAAACAAGAGAGAAAACAGCAAAAGAAACAACTTCAGAAGCTTAGTGAATGAATGATTAAAGGAGACTGGGACTGATATCGCAAAGACCAACAAATATGATCAGGCTTCCATAGCTGGCAAGAGTTATATGAAGTCAAGGGAGTGATCTTAAGAGGCAACAAGATTGTCATACCCACAGCACTGCGGAGGAAGGTCGTGAAAACAGCTCATAGACTTGGCAATCTAGGCATAACAAAATTCAAACAGATGTTGAGAGAGAAAACTGGTGCCCGACTATGAACAATCTAGTAATACAGATTATCAGACAGTGTTTATTTTTAAAAGTCCAGTGACAGTGAAAAGCTAAGAGAAGAACCAATCAAGTCACCTACAATCCCAAGCGAACTGTGGGAGACCATCACCTTCTGACTTCTGAGGACGTTACCCTGATGGATATTATCGAGCAATTGTAAGAGAAAAGAACAAGGTACTTCGAGTAGAACCAACAAACTACATGGAGCAAACCTGTGATTGACGAACTAAAAAAGATTTTTGCAACACACAGAATGCCCTGCAGAATCGAAAGAGACAACAGTCAGTCCTTCAACTCAAAGGACTTAGCACTCTTTGCAAAAGAGGAAGGATTGTCACACCTTGCTGCAAGAGAGCCGTGGGAGAAGCAGAAAGTTTTATTAAGATGCTCGACAAAACTGAGCAGATTTGCTAACCTAGGCACAGAGAAAGCAGTGTAAGGAGGAGATCAACGAGAGAGACAAGGAGTACAGGGAAAAGATAAAAAAAAAACTGGGAGAACAAAAACACTAAAGAACACAACTACATCAATGTCCTACAGGAAAATACAAATAAAAAACAAGTGGACAATAGCATACAAACCGGCACTCTATGTCATAAACCATACAGAAGGGTCAACTATACAGAGATTCTAGCCACTTTAAGCTAGTAAACGAAGCTCTCCTAAGTTCTGAAGGCGACTCAGTGGAAGCAGTACAGGAGGAGGACTGGAGAGAAAAGACCCTCTGAGAAACAATTAGGAGGACACAGACGATACCCAAACAGCAGCAGAAGCTGCTAGTGCAGGAAACCAAGACCAGCAGCATTAACACAAGCTCATGCACCAGCCAAGCAAGCTGAAGCAAAATCACAAAGGAGCAGAAGAAGACTGGCCTAGATCTTAAAGATTATGTGTAACCTTAGACTATCCTCGTGTAAAAGAATGTTCACTGTTGAATTGCTAATGTTATGAGAGTTGTGAGAACGATTAAAGTCATCGCAGTTATGATAGACCCTATAATAAGTAAAACTAGAACACAGCAATGAACTTTAGACTACTGATCAATGAAAAACTGGAGAAATGTAATATTTGGAAGTGAGTTTAATTATACATGATTATGCAATCAAGCAGCAAGCGATCACATACATGTAATTTTTCATTAATGCATGCAAAGTAAACTGAGTGATTGTGAACACAAAACTTGACTCTTGTGTCAATTCATAGTTAAATAACAGATCTAACAATTGGGTGTGCAACTATCACATACTTCTAGAGAAGATGAGAGTGAATATTGTAATTTAGACCATTTGCAGTTTGAGATCATAATTATGTGAACACACCTGCCTTAAATCAATCAGCTTTGACAAAATGGTACCCAGAAATGGAAAGTAAGAGTGAGTCGACATTAGTAAAATGACAAAGTTTCAGCTAATGACTTCAAAAATGTAAAAAATGGCAAGCAACAGAAAATAGGGTATTTTCTAAGGATTTGTATGTCTTGAGAGCAAGCACCATATTCACATGTACACTTCCTTTGAAAAAAAGGATTTAAATTAGCTGTCAGTTTTAAAAATATTTGTTGTTGAGACTTGAAACTACATCTTTTAATGAATGTTAACTTGCTCTTTCCATTCTGAACACCATTTTGCTAAGCTATAAATTAGTTTAAAGATGGTGTGGTCACGTGACCTCTAACTGCAAAAGACCTATTCATCCAGTTGGAAATGATCATACAAAATAATTAACTCACTCACTGGAAGAATTGTAAAAGCTTGTTAATTATTTTCTATGTTCTTGGGAAGATGATAGGGACAATTGAAGGGTCTAGTGCAAAAACGACGCAAGTGACTTTATATGAATGCTAAATTCTCCCAAGAGTTACAAAGAGATAAAGGGATAATGTAAGGAGAGTTGACAACTTTATCAAAAGTCACTTACGTCTTTCTTGCGCTAGACCCTTTAATTTTTCAACTGTATTTAAAAAACCTATAAACAAGCATGTTCTTTCCTATTTGTCAAATAACTATCGACTGATAACTTTGGTG
Source organism: Hydrozoanthus tunicans (assembly GCA_026413305.1). Lineage (NCBI taxonomy): Eukaryota > Metazoa > Cnidaria > Anthozoa > Zoantharia > Hydrozoanthidae > Hydrozoanthus > Hydrozoanthus tunicans. The sequence continues at coordinate 15,851 of JAOBAT010057943.1, read as the reverse complement.
GCCAACAAGAAAAGCTCACGGCAAAAAAGAAAAGCCAACAGCAAAAAACTAAAGCTCACGGAAAAAAAGAAAACCTCACAGCAAGAAACAAAAGTTCACGGCAAAAAAGAAAAACTCGCGGTGGAAGTAAAACCTCATGGCGGAAGTAAACACTCATGGTGGAGGGGTGGCGTGATGCTGACTGGACATGCATGGCCATAAAGCTCAGCTGGACGGCTGTCACCTGTTTTGCTAACTTTGGCGCTCAATTTTCACTGGTTTTTCATAAGTTAAAAACTTTGAAGTAAAGATGAGATGAGTTGCTGTTAGTATATGTTTGTTTTAATTACAGAGCTCTTTCCTGCCGGCCATTGCTGCGATTTTTTTCATTCAACTGAAGGCTTTTGCGTACTTCGGAAATGGAAAACATTAATTGTCTTCAAGTAAAAAACTTAGTGGTCCACAAAGATGAGTTTCTTTAATAAAAAGTTGAATAGCTTTGTAAACAAAGATTTGCTAAAGCTCATTGTTGCCCAAATAATTCATTCAACTCAATGAAAAGAAACTTTGTGAATTTGTAGCGTCACACTATCTGGTGCTGCTGGCGCGAAAAAGAGTTCAATTGTTTGTACTTGTAGAGCAGTTCGTTTTGTCATAAAGTCTAAATTATTATAAACAAATAATAACATATATTATGCTGTTCTCCACTGTACCTCCAAGTGCTCTCTCAGGAGGTTGCGAACTAAATCTTTCTAATAGTTTAGTTCTTTCTTGTAATCTCCAAAAACATTGGCAGAAAAGAATAATTGCTGACCTCAAACTTATCGCAGCCAGAAAAAAATTTAAGAAACTTAATATGTAGAATAAATTATGCACATTAACACTTGGACGACCAAGCTTTTTACCGTATAAAAAATGAAAGAGAGAAGACTTCAGCAACTTTCTAATTACAGTTAAATTGCATAGACAACTTGAGAATGAAAATACTAAAACATTTGTTCCACAACAATGCAAATCATGCAGCACGCAAAGGAACATCCGGTATGACTGAAAGTCGACGAGCTCTTCTTTCCACTGTTTCTTCTGGGCCTATTTCACTGACGTAGAAGAAAAAGTGCACAACGCATCGAGAAACCCCAATGCCCTTGCCTCTCAAATGCAGAGAGTGCCAAACAGCACGATAACCCTTCAGACAATCGGAGCCATCAATCATTTGTTTAGTTTCTTCATTAAACGATCAACGTCACATTCAGCATGTACTTAGATTCTCGAGTCCGTAGCTGTTGATTTGCCTTTTCAATGTTCTTGAACTAATTTCACAGCTGTGGCACTTCCCAAGCTCATGCAAAATTCTTTATACTTAAATCCTCTGGAAATAGAACGTCATCAATTTCTCTCAACTTGTGCATGTTTAGGTCGCAAAGAAAACTGGGAAATTTATCTAACCTTTACTTCTGCCGTGAGATTTTACTTCCGCCGCAAGTTTTTCTTTTTTGCCGTACATAAGGTTTTCTTTTTTGCCGTGAAAACTTGTGGGCCACCATAGATAACTGGAAGCTAACACTTGAGAATATAATTTTATAGTAAAAACATCAAGTTTTAGAAACATAGTTTGAAAAAGAAAATTAATTTGAAAGCCCGCTGGTTACCCTGTTCGCTGTTTCTTATGCTTCAGGTACTTTTGCTTCTCATTGAATACCAACAATTCTTACCAATCAAGACTACATATTTTCTGGAGCTCTTTTTTTTTTTGCTTTCTTAAAGAGCTAATAAAGAGCTAAATCACTATTTTGTGTCTCCAATTAGGATCAACAGTCAGCAGTGAAAGTGCAAAGCCACAGTCCTTCAGCTTTCTCCTTTAAAAAAAAAACAACCAACTGCGATGAACAAAAACTAATCAACATTGTTTAATCATTGATTTTTTTTAAACTTCATTTGAAATTTCATTTCAGTTCATAAAAGTATTGTCGGTCACTGCAGTTTTTGTAAATTTCTTTTAAGGAAGTTTTTGTTCAGTTTCACCAACTTTGTATCCGAACGATTGAAGCTAAGCTTTTGGATCACGTGTTTCAAAACCTGACAGTAATGTAATCTATGCCAATTTAATTATTTGGAAAAATTAAGTGCTACACTTTTTTTTGGTTTCATTTTGTATTCTGCATGTTTTTTCAACATGTATTCCTTAAGAAAAAGCAGTAATGGTATAACTGAGAAAGAAAAACCCTTACAAGATAATTTAAAAAATAGGAGTTCAATACAATACCTGGATAAACATTTGGACAAATAAGACCATCCAACTCCCCGTACCATGTATCTTTGTTACCTACAATTATATCAAACAATGCAAACAATTTGGATCAAACTGGATAATTTATATAGCCTGACCAACTAGCAATAATAATGAATATAATAATAAAACTAATAATAATAATAATAATAATAACAATAATGATGATGATGATGATGATAATAACAATAATAACAATAATAATACTCACGGCTTCTGATCACATAATTTATTTTGTGCATATTTCCATACATTAAAACCAAAAAATACTCCCCCAAAAACAGTTAAAGTAATTTAGGGTGCGTTCATTTGGGCCTGTTCCAACTACATATTCTAGATTAAGAACGAAATTTTGAAATTTGTTCCAGATTATCAGTTGGATGAAATTCTATTTTTACTTTAAAAGTCAAAAGAGTTTTATCAATGACAAATGATTTATTTGTAAAATCTCAGGAAAAACAGCCACACGAAGCGGACAAAGTTTATATTCCATGTATTCCTATTCCGGAATAGGCCAAATCAAACACAGCCTTAATGTGTAAGCAGTATGGCCTCAAAAAGTCCAGTTTGAGCATTGAATACCTCCTATTAACACATTCTTCAGTGCCCTTGAAATTTGCAATGTCAGGGGCAATTTCCATGGTATTATGGACAAAAATATTCAAGAGCACTTCAAAGTTTACAGAAATGAGATCTAAACTACGAATCTCAAATGCACAAGAACTGAAGAAAATTGTCATAATAGTTTTGCTTATAAAATGTTTAAAACTAAAGGCTAAAAGTATTTCCAAAAAGAGTATTTAAAACGTTTTCGACGCTATGGTCATCTTCAGTAATGCTTAAAAATTAGCATATGCTTGTTAGTTAAGGCTATTAGGTGATTCCCGAGGGGAAAAGTTTTGAAGTAAAGGAATGTACTTGTTTGTTTAGGGTTGGTTTGTTTCGAGCGATGAATAGGCCTTCTATTATTTTCCTTCTGAAGGTGTTGGGTTCATTGAAAATAATACGTCAATTAAAATAGTGTTTAGGGTTCATGGTGAGGTGTCGGGCAAAAAGAAAGAAGAAAATTTATTTTGTAAAATGGATCAAAATGTATTCTAATAAATTAGCATAAATTATAACCAATTTTGTATTTTGATGAAAATGGCGTATTGGAGGGGAAAATGATTTTTGCTGACCCGTCAGAAATCACAATGAAACTAAAATGAAGTGCAGAACCAAAAAGACACAAAGTAGCCCCCTTCACATTCACAGAAACCAAACTTTTATCTAAGAATTCAAATTTTAAGAAATCTTGAAGCTAAATCCAAACTATCACTTCCCCCTCCGTTCCTCTTTTAGTCCCAAAAAGTTTTAATAAAATCTTAACTGCAAAGTCAAAAATTGTCATTTCTCACAAAGTTCTAATTTAGATAGGCACATATAATATTAATTTACTACAATTATCAAATAATTGTTATTAGTCCATTTAATTTGCATGGTAAATTTGTAACGGAGGGGAATTTTTTGTAACAGAGGGGAAAGCAATATTTGCATTTTATCATAAAGAGTTTAGTTAAAATGCAAGTGTCTGTTTTGTCTGTTGAGTGTTAGATATTTTTTTGCTTAACACAGTTTTATTTAACTATTCATTGATCTATTAGCTTTGTATTTTCTCGAGTTAATAATTTGGTCACTACTTGATTGCCATGCATTTCTTTAAAAGGCATGCTACAGTCACAATCCATGCTCAGTTTGGATTGCTGAATATAGTGTGACCATTCAGATTAAGGCTAGCCACGAGTAGAAGTGAGTTTAGGTTTTTGAAGTTTTATTAATATTAAAAGTGTCATTTGCTTCTATATATTTTCCTAAAATTTGTAAAATATCCTGGAATTGAATTGAAAACACTTCTATTCACTGATTGAGTTTGCTGACCCTGCTGAAAGATAATTGTTTAAGATAGCTAAGTCACAAGACTTCTAATTGGAAAAATTTGGGTAAAGTGTCTCAACATATTATGGGATATTTACTCCACTTAGCAGCCTCTACTAAACCTACAGTGTAGTATGTACATGCAGTTCTAGTTCTTTTAAAGTTCTTTTTTTTTACCTGGTTCTGTTTGATATTCTAAAATGGTTGTACCCCATGTATGAACCTTATGCTTTTTAAATAGGGTTTTGATATTGTGGACATAGTTTTCCCCTCCATTACTTCCCCTCCGTTACACTACCATGTATAAAATTTGAAGGCTCCTCTTAAAAACTTTTTGTCTTAAATGTTTCTTATTACTCTAGAGCTAAATTCACTACCTTACATTATAATAGTTGTTCCTCACAATGTAATGTATTTCTGATTTGCATTAAGAATTCAGAGAATTTTGATGTAAAAAATAAATATTTGAAAACTGACAGTTTTCTGATTCCCCTCTGTTACGGCAATATTTCATTTGATGTTATAAGCAAAAGTATAAGAAACTGAAACTGAATACCGAATTTACCCATGTATAAGGCGTGCCCATGTATAACGTGCACCCCAAAATTCAACGTCATTTTGGAAATTTCAATAAAATCAACCAACCTCTAGTCACTGAAGCGAGCAAGCAAAAAATAGTAAATACAACTGATATTTTCCTTTTCTAAATTCATTTTATTTACATTTCTTACGAAGATAAAGTTGTCAAGCAAAAAATAAATCTGTTTACAAGATTAGTTAACAAGAACTAGTTTAATTTGTCTGAACATCAAGTAGCTATTTTTAGATGTCAAACACACTCGAAGTTCAAACTTTGCAATAGTGTCAATATGAGCAACAAGCTGGAATTGTTCATAAATGCGGTCTTTCAGAAATTATATTGCAATAGTATCAACATGATCATCAATCGTGCTAACGGTTTTATAAACTGAAAACAACTCACAGTCTCGATTCAATCAAGTGTCAATTTACAGAGTCAATTCAAAGAACAAATCCTTCGAAATCTGACTCATCAGAGTCTGATTCGAACAGCTGTCGAAAAAGTGCATCTTCATCGTCATCCTGATCCTCAGCTTGACCAGTTTGTTTAAACAAACATCAGAGCGGTTACAGAATCGAAGTCAGTCCACCAGGAATCGCAGCAAGATCTGTGTTGTCACGTTGAGTGGCGCCTTCACGTTGTCAGTCACGTGCGTCTCGAATGAGTCATAAACAAGGAAGCTTTTCCGCCGCCCGAGACCGCTAACACGTGCACGCCAAACTTTCTCGCTCCAAATAATCATCTGATTACCATCCATCCATCCTTTGTTTTGAACAGAGACAACAACATCGTGAAAGTAAATTTGGTAGCGGATTTTTCATGAACGAATTGCGAAGCCTTTGTTTCCCATTTGTCTTAATAAGCTAATGAAGTCTGAGTGAAAACAATGGGTTCCGTGTATAGTGCACACCACGAATTTGAAGGACAATTTTGAGAAAAAAAGTGCGCCTTATACACGGCTAAATACGGTATATCTAAGTTAAAATAAAACCAAGCCTCCAACCTTTCTTTATGTGCACTTCTGACTTTTATTTTACATATGAGAAAAAATTGCTGTTACAAACTCTCTGAAGTTCCCCTCTGTTACAAGGCAAATACCATGGAATGCCCCAACATTGACGTATCTCCAAGGGAAGAAAAAAATAAATGATGAACTAAGTATATGACACAAGCTATTGAATGGTTTTAAAAAAGCCAGCACAAGCCAGGTGGCTGTATCAACATGACAGTGTGCTTTCGATTTCACTGTTATCTACATGCAGATGCCAGGTCCTTGCTCTAGAACAGCATCCTGCAGCAATTGAAGCAGAAGCAAACAGAATCCTTAATAAGAAGTTAAATACTTCAGTATTATTTTGGAAAAGAAACTCTTCTTGGGACTTTAGATCTTCAATTCAGAAGCATTATTTCTGGTGAGTTTCACTAATTGCAGGTCAGAGGAGTTCATTTACTCCTGCAAATTATGTAATGTGATAAGAAAATGTATTGAGAGAAAACATAAAACACTGTATAAATTACATCAAAGTTTGATACTGTAATAAAATTCTTTTCTTACCAATGTAACATCCACTCCAACTGCTATTGATGTTCCCGGGAAGGTCTATGTCTTTTAGCTTTGAATATTTAGCAGGTAGATAGTTCTTTACAAACTTGGCATCAACAAGGGTCGCAAGAACTTCATGAATGAATAAAACATTGTAATCTCTTTCCAGTAATTTTCTTTTCAAGGGCGGTGTTTGTGTTTCATTGCAGTCTTCCACCTTGCCAAAGTTTTCTGCCACAGTTCCAGGATGGGTAATAAAATCATAAATTTTATCAATTTTTTCCATGGATTGCTTCAGCTTTTCAAATGCTCTTTTTTCTGCTCCTGTCATCTCTTCTTCTTCTAGCAACAACTTCCCCAGTCTTGGAAATAATTGCTCCAAACTGATCCGTTCTGCAAACTTTAATGAAAGCACAAAAAAGAAAACATTAACTTAGGACTGATAATGTTGTGCTGTTCATGAAGTGTTTGTTAGTTTGTTTTTACTTTGGGTATCTACCTAAAGGAGTTGATCCTAGCAGACTATTTCAGTGGATGGCTTTATAGATGCGATTCCAAGAAATTGGATAAAGCTCTACAAAAGGCAAGGACCTGACAAATATCAAATGTAATTTAAAACTTAATGTGAAAAAAAAAACACCTCAATGTGAAGATCCTTTCTATTTTGTCACTCAATTTAGCACATACTTGTGTTTGTTAGTTTGTTATAAATATGTATATATAACACTGACAATAGTTGAGAAAAAAGCTACTTCTCCTGTTACTGCAAAGATTTTTGTAGAAACCTTGGAAAAGTAGGGTGCAAGTTTATAACATTTATTTCTACTTGCATCCAAGCTTAACAAAGATAAGAAAACCAGAGAGTTCTGTTATAAGTTTATAAGTCATCAACTTGCAATGTTGAGGAGAGTGGCTTTTATACAGAGTTGGTTTATTAGATTCTAATTTATGCACTTCTTGTAATAGAAGAAAAGATACAGTGGAGCATCTTTTCATAAAATTAGACATAACAAAGACATTCTGGAAGAAAAACAAACATTAAAGGGGCAATGTCCTGCTATGGGAGACTAATTACAGCCAAACCAAATTAATTTGTTGGGGCATGGATACGACTGACCCTTATTTTTCTCAAATAAAAAAAAAGTCACTGGTTGTTCTACTTGTCAATTTCTGTCTCACAATGTGTAGTTGAAAACATTTAAATCAAACAGAAGCTAAATACCTTCATATCAACTTTGCAAATAAAGTGTTTTACTTTTTGTACATACATACTGATTGATTTAAGGTGTGGCCATGTGACCTCTAAAGTTGAACAGAATTCTGTCACCCCATTGTCTCCTTTGTAGCCATTGTGGCTTCCATTCCGTCCCACATGAACGGCTGCTTTCCCTTTGTCTTAATGCAGCCAATAAAATTATCTCTTTTGTTTTACAACAGTCAATCAGCAATCACTGTGACTTAGGCTTCCCATGCTGTTAGAAATAATAAGTAATTTGATTGTTGCGATGTTTGGAATGTTTGGCGACAAATGAACTAATAGTCTGTCGAGTATTGTGATCGACATTGATCTGAGTGCTCACAAACAAGAACACATTTGATTGTCTACAAAAACCAGTACAACTACAAGTTCCTTTCACAGATTTCAAATTGTCTGATGAAGCAGGAATACATCAAGGAGGAAGTAAAAAAAAATTTAATGCAGAACAACGGACCCAGACGAAAGGACTATCAAGAGATCACAAAGATCTAAGTTAAAAACTGCCAAGCATTCACAATGTTTCTTGACACCTAAAAGCAAAGTTTCCGGTGTGTTAACATCTATGGATTTTGACCCAACTATATTTGCATTCCTTCAATAAAATCCTAATTAGACTAGTAATTATGTTTACCCTTGATCATACCAGAAAGCCTTCACTGGTTACTTGTTTCATTGTCTGATCAATTGTTGTAACATTAAACTAAATCTCCTAATTTGTCAAACTTTATAGTGTGGAACGCATTGAAAACGCATTTTCGCACTGCACGAAATGCTTTGTATCGAGCACTCCCGTGATTATAAAGTGAACCACTACTTCTAGTTGTGTTATTGTTTGTATTTATCAAACAACTGCGCGGCGAAAATTAAAAATAATCCTTAATAACCAATGAAACAAAAATTATACTGGCTGTACACATTTACTTCATATAAAACGCAAAGTCTCTGACCTGTGTTCCACTTTCAATGTCCATGTTAAACGATAACGAAGAGAAGGGATACGTGAAAGTCGCGAGAGGCTCACCTAACATCGCAACTGGTTGAAACCATACCCACGAAAGATTTCTCCACAACAACTTTTTTTGTTTTTCCAAATCTATAGGACGGAAAACCGACTTTCGCACAGACATGTCGTTTCACTGAGTTTGCGTCGTTTTCAACAGGATAGGTTTTTTTTACAGGCGGCCAATCCAGAAGTTCGAAATAAGTGACGTCATTAATTCGAAATAAATTTCAAACGGTTGCTCTAGATGAGAGAAAAAAAATTTGATACAAACTAGATAGTTTAACAATAATGATCCCACAAAAAGTATGTCTCTTTGGAATATATATATAAAAAAAAAAACCGACTGAGGTAATTAGGAACTGGGGAGAGTGACGTTACAGTAGGCCATTGTTCCTCCCAACAGGGCGTATTATATTCACGAGCTGGAACACAGTTGCATATTTATAATCTATTTAAAAACTGTTTGTGCCCTGAGTTAAATTGAAAGTATTCAAACTTCTTGTTTTGGAGCTATCATGTCCGCCGGACTATACATTTGTTGCCCTGCATGGTAATAATTATGGTTTGACCATCTAACGACCGTTAAACAACTTTTTCTCACGAGCACTTTTAAACACTTTTAATTTTAAAAAAAGCTAAAGGTTCTAACCGGCTGCACGAAAAAGCTAACGGTTACTGTCGAATCAGGCTTGCTAAACGTTTTTAAGGTGAACGCTTTGTCTAACGTTCTACAGTGTTTGGACTAACGATTTGTTTGATAAGTATAAACTTAAACGTTCGATCAAACAACGGCTTGAAGTGAACCATGCTCTTCTCTCAAACTCTAACGCAACTTGACTGAAGTACATTCACTAACGCCCGGTGACTGGATTATCCACGAAGCTGCCGAGAAACTCGTAAATATTGCAGAAAGAAAAACAAAACTAAAGGCTTGATTTCGGCCGAAGTTGGCAAATACATTAGATACCGGTTTTCTGAAGAAAAAGAAAACAAATGCCTGAGCCTATGCGTCCTGACCTTGCTAGCTATTATTTGACAAGACCTCGCCAAATGAGAACAATAAATAATTATGTTTGCCGTCACAAGAGAACGAAGTTAATTTGAGTTATATTTTTTGAAAGCTTGCTTTAAAATGTTTTGTAATCTGTTAGATCTTGAGCAAACTAAAAGTCAAAGGGATTATATTTCTAGTCTTCAATCGCTTGAATCGGTTTTTAAAATCTTAACAGAATAACTCTACAAACATTTTTAGAGACATTTTTAGAGGTTAAACTTTATGTCTTCTAGATTAACTCTACATTGAACATTCACACAACTATTAAGGTTGCAGAATCTGCTCTACAGGTATTTCAAATATTGACTGTTAGAATTTCAACGCGCTATAAACAATCGAGGGATTTCAGAAAAATTTTTGTAATGTAATGAAACTGTTATAATTACTTTGAGCTGGAAATCAACTGACCAAAACCTCAGACAGGAATTTCGTTCCATCTTTCAACCGTTCGACGAATTTGTGGTGGGAAAAGATTTAACCGAGGTTATTAACTAAAATGCAGATAGAAGCTTTTTTACTAGCGTGCCATGCATGCGCAAATAGTGCCAGCTTACTTTGTTTGAGTACGTAACACACAAGCAAACATCATAAATTATCAATAGACTTGAAGTGAGTCCGATATCGTAGTTTCTTCTTTGTAAAGCCAACAGCTCGGGACAAAAGCCGGATCTAACAGAAAGTTTAATCGTTTTCACGTTTTGCTAGGCTAAAAACGTGAGTCGGTTATCGTTCAGCTGCTCATGCATAATTCCAAACGGTCCATGAATTAGTTGCTTAGCGAGCGGGAAACCGTTATTATTTTATCTCACATTGCTTGACACACGGGTCATCATTAGCATAGACACGATAGCATACTGCAACGTCATCAGAGTCTCGCCCCAGTACTAGTGTGTTCACCTCTCGACCAGCCGTCCGGAGGACACCCGAAATCACGTTTTTCAGCATATTTGGACGCCTGCACTGATGTCAGGTTTTGCCCCATAGACGTGACTCTGGTGTCAAATGAAAGCTTGCAATGGGTACTTTCTGTCAAAAATTTCTCAAAACAGGGGTGATTTGCACTTTAAAAAATTTTGACCACAGGTAGCCCAAGCTAATGATGAGTAATGATTTACAATCAGGATAATAAAGAAAATGCATGGGGTTTTGAATGAACGATATTTTTTCTTTAAATACAAATAAAGATATTAAAAAACACTCAACGTGTCTTCTTGTTGTTCTCGACAACCCCTTGATCAAGTTTCAGCGAATTCCGCTGGAGTTTAGTTGACTTCGGTTAACCAAGGAAGGTAGGAAGTGAATGGTCACTAGCGGCCTTTGAACCCCACAACTAATCTCCAAATATTTCAATAAAAATTGCATCCAGTTTAGATTTTACCTCGCAGGCCTATCATGGGAGAAGTATGTCACGCTTTCATCTTAACAGGATCAATGTTTCCGAAATTCCTCAATCAGTTCCACACATCGGTAGACAATTTCATCCGTGACGCAAATTTTCAAGGTTCAAGGTTTTTAATTGCCATGATTATGAATGCTATTAATAAAAAATACACTATATATAAAAGAACTTTGATAATGGTGAGGAAGCCCAACTTTAAGAGCTTATAAACTATGGGCTTCCTCAATTTGATTTTGTAAATAATAGGCACAACGGTTGAATGTAGGTGACTATACACTCTTGAGTACACCGATACTCGCTGCATTCTGAATATGTTGACTAAGCGAATTGAAAAATTTAGGACCTTGGAATCTGATTGAAAACTGCCTCATGTTTGTCTGGCATGGAAAGAGATAAAAGCTATTTGAATTCCTTGTATTGTATGAGTGTATCTGGTTTTCCATTTTAAATTAAACATATCCTTAAAAGAGTTTGGTAAAAGTCCTTTTTTAAAGAGAAGCATAAACTGCCCTATTTGGTGTAAACAAATATCATGAAGTTTAAGGATATGTAGTTCTTTAAAAAGGCTATCTGAGTGTATACGCATCAAAAGGAACTTTAGAAATTATCCTAACAACCTTTTTTTGTAGTATACAAATACGGTTTAAGCTTGTCTTATACGTTAAGCCCCAAACAGATATGCAATAAATTAAGTAAGGATAAACTAAACTAAAATAAAGGGTGCGTAAGCAAGAAGCAGGAAGGCATTAAAGCTTCATTTGCAGATTATACCTATTGACTTTCGGCTAATGAATATAACGAATTTAATTGTGCAAAGGCCAGGCAATTAGTGAATTCTGACTTCACCGTCTCTTAAAATACTGAAAATATGGTATTATTCCTGACAAGTGAAAATTATTTTCAAATACGCTCGAGTTGTGTATCCATCATAAGCCCAAAAATCAATGTTATTCGCACGCTTACTGTTTGTGCTACAAACCTTAAGTTTTGTAACTACTGGAATCAAAGTTTGCTCTAATTAATCTGCGGGCCGGGGCAATGATAACAAGTGATCATGATTGCATGTCGACCTCGGTGAACTACAATCCATTTGCTTCACCCTTCAAGCCTTTACTCCACAGGATAATTTGTTGGGAATTAGTCAGTCATGCCTCATGATAATAGACTGAAATGCATGACATAGGGATGTTGGCTAAACGACTTGAGAGGTTGGTGAACGGGACATTGGCAAAACGTTTTGCCAGTTTCACCGTCTCGATCCTAGTCAGTTTTAGGGGGTCTTAGCTAAAATCGCTCCTGCTATTTAGAGGCAAGACACCAATATGTGAGCAAGTCTCAGTCCTGGAGAAAGACTAGCTGTTACTCTAAAGTTCTTGGCTATGGTAACCCAATCTGTATATATTTTATAATATAATTATAAGTAGCCCATGATCTTAAAGATCGGAAACGTTTAGCTTTTTTAAAAAATACAGTATATACAAATTATACAGAATTACTACCATAAACTAATCTTTGATCACCTGTTGCATCACAAATAGGACTTGAAGAAATTTTAGGTTGTATCATTATGAGTATATCTACAAAAGCACAGCGTACGTGGTGAATGATTCAAACTAACGATATTTGCTTTCTCTTGTGTAGGTGAAAGTTTTTTAAGTCTATCTTTCCAGTTCAGAATGGGGGAAAGGACTATCTTGGATGTTGTCATCGATACTTGTCAAGCATTTATGAAACATGGGATGATCACTTTAAGGTAATTAAGCACAAAAATAAAGTTTGCAACAGTTAAACAATGGACTTTAATTTATGTCTTTCAGTTTTTCTTTTTATAGCTGTTTTGATCCGAAAAATTCTGATCAATTATTCAATCCGCATATGTGAAACACTAATCGAAATGGTAATCATTTTTTGCAAGTAGTGAGCACTATGCACTATCAATCATTAAGTACTTTTTTAGGTGTTTTTTAAAACAAGGTTAATGATTGTTTGGATTTAATATCATTAGGAAGGGAATTCCATAATCCTGGGCCAGAGGAAACAATATAGGTCAAATCTTAGAATATAAGTTCTACATAGTAAAGAGGATTTTATACTTTGTTTGCCTGTCTGGTACTATACTGGTGGGTTTCAAAATTTTTATTAAACATTATTTGAAATGTACTTGGAATGGAACTAGTATGAACAGAATACATGAATAAGGCTATTTGTAGTGAATGTATATTATCTAGCTTCAATGGGTTATGTTTATGAAAGAGAGGTGAGGTGTGAGCATCAAATGATGATTTGGTGATAATGCGAATAATTCAGTTTTGTTCGACATTTAGTCTTTTGAGGTTAGATTTAAAGGCTGAGCCCCATATGATGTAACCATTGTATAAGAAAGGGTAAACTAGGGAGTAATACAGTTGAAACAGTAATTTTTCAGAGATAAAATATTTTACTTTAGAAATAACTCCCTTGGTTCTAGATATTTTGGTAGCTACAGTATCAATATGGTCCTTCCGTTAGAAAGATGCTGGTCTATAATTACCCCTAAGCTCTTTATACTTTGTTTACAATCAGTTTGTTTGTTAGTGATGTTGGCACTGAGGTTGAGTTGATCAATAGTTTTTTGACTTGGTTTGCATATTTAGTTTTCTTAATGTTTAATGAAAGTTTATTGGCAATAAACCACTTTGATACTTTTACAAGTTCAGTACAGTGTTCAAAGTAATACTGATTGAAGTCATTAAGGTCCCGACAGGGCCGGAGTAGAAGATGTTGGTATCATCAGCAAACAGTATGAATTTTAAAAAATTAGAGGAGCTAGAAATGTCATTGATGTATTATAAAATAAATAATAACAGTCGAAGGGTACCACCTTGCGCAATTCCGCAGTTTTTTTTTTTTTGCAATCAAACATACTTACCATACAGTAGATTGTAATGTAAGTCATATTTAAATATATTTTATCTTGTTTCTGAATATCTTAAAACCTCAAAAATAATTTTCCTTATGAAAGAAGACACTGTACTGAAAACTTTGTATCTAAGTCAAACTTTAAATGATAGGTTAATTAAGTCAACAATTATATAAGCCAAAAAATTGGGCTTGAGAGTATGTTTATCTGTATTTTCGAATAGGCAAAATTTTAAACTAGATTACTTGTAACTAACAAAACAGCTTTCCAGTCTTGAACAAAAACATCATAACTAAATAACTAACGTTTATTGAACTTAGTTTGCGGCATTTACTGATTTGTAAATATAATATAATCTTTGTTCATATAACCTCCAATGGATATTTTATACTCTTCAAAAATTCAAGACCTTGTCCCAGTTCACTTTCTTCTAAATACAAAGCTGGTTTGCGACTGCCAAATAGAAGCAGTCACCTTGAACACTGTGTTCCACCCAAAGTTGTCAAACTTTCCTTGCATTTTGTCAAAGATCAGAAGCTCGCCAAAACGGTTTAAACTACTGTAAACAATCCACTCACTGTAATCAAGGAACAACTGAAATAAAAAATTCTGTACCATGTACCATTGGTTATCCCTAGAAATTTTTTTAAAAACAAAAAATGTTCTCTGGTTAAAAATTAAGCTAAACTCTACTAAGCTTTCAGCTTTTCTTCTATAGCTTTCATCAGAATAAAAAATAAAAATGATTGTAGTGTATATACAGGGAAACCTAGGTGAGATAAAATGTAGAATAAAAATAGAACAAGAGAGAAAACTATCATGAGTCATTTTTAAAAAGAATGCCGCTTATTGTTTTGGAAGAGGTTTGAAATTATTGTCTGCATTTTTTTGTGGCAGAGGTAGACCAAGTCTCTAGTGATTTTCTAACACAGAAGGATCCTTTGTCTAAGAGGAGGCCAAGAAGGCGGTGTCCCCATGACCTTTGTGTATGAGTAGACTTGTTAATACAAAATAGTTCTTCAAAGGAAAAGAATGATGGAGAAAAAAATTTAGAGTGTTTTTAATTTATTAAATGTTGATAGATCGCAAACACTGGCGGTGTCCCCATGTCCTTAGTGTAAGAGTGTGCTTGTTAATACAAAAATTAATAGTTCTTCAAAGGAAAAGAATGATAGAGAGAAAAATTTAGAGTGTGTTTGTGTTTAACTTGTTAAATATGTCCCCATTAGTGGTTCACACTGTCGATGTCTCCATGTCCTTAGTGTAAGAGTGTGCTTGTTACTATAAAATAGTTCTTTAAATGACAGAGAGAAAAATTTAGAGTTATTAAATGTCCCCATTAGTAGATCACAAACACTGTCAATATGTCCCCATGTCCTAAATGTCAGAGTTTGCTTGTTAACACAAAATAGTTCTTCAAAGGAAAAAACAATAGAGGGAAAAATTAAGAGTGTGTTTTTATTAAATGTCCCCATTAGTAGATCACAAACACTGTCGATGTCCCCATATCCTTAGTGTAAGAGTGTGCTTGATAATACAAAATAGTCCTTCAAAGGAAAAGAACGATCGATAGAAAGAAAACTTAAGAGCAGTGTGTTTATTTTATGAAACGTCCCTATTAATAGTTCACAAACACTGTCAATATGTCCCCATGACCTTAGTGTAAGAGTTTGCTTGTTAATACAAAATAGTCCTTCAAAGGAAAAGAACGATCGATAAAAAGAAAAATTTAGAGTGTGTTTTTAATAAATGTCTCCATTAGTAGATCACAAACACTGTCAATATGTCCCTATGTCTTAAGTGTAAGAGTTTGCATGTTAATACAAAACAGTTCTTCAAAGGAAAAGAACGACAGAGAGAAACATTTAGAGTGTGTTTTTAATAAATGTTCCCATTAGTAGATCACAAACACTGTCAATATGTCCCCATGTCCTT